>CAUYRT010098869.1:0-23193 GCA_963574885.1 Lepilemur ruficaudatus
GTGGCAGGAGCTGGACCCTCAGTCGTCAGTGTCTGGTTTCTCCTTCCATGTGAATTCGGGTCAGAGAATCCCGTGATTTGGAGGAAGCAGCCCTGGCCTCACTCTCGGGTGACTGGCCTTGTCATCGGGGCCGGCTGTGACACAACCTGAGAGCTCTGCAGAACTCTATGGGGCTCACGCTGGGGCTGGGGCCTCAGAAACCAGTGGTGGCACGGAGGGGGAGGGGCAGAGCGGAAGGAAGTTCTCAAGATGTTCTGCTTACTCATGTCCATTGTGGGAAATGCACGCTCACAGCTGAGTCAGCGAGAATCAGGCTCCTGGCCAGAAAAATAAGCCCTTTTTTCCAGAGACTTGCTCACCACATACCCCTGACCCCACACATACAGGCACATACATACACACACATATACACACATGCACTTAACACATGCATATACACACGCACTTACATGCAGTGCCAGGGACAGCCCAGGATCCCTGAGGACCTCTCCAGCCACCCACCTCCACCCCACGCCCACACAAGTCTTCACTCCTTTCTGATCAAGAATTGGCCAAGTGGTTCCTGGAAGACACTACACTAGCAGCTCTGACCTGGGGCATTTCCCGGATTCCTTTCTGCCCAGTGGAGGTGGAAGGGGGCTAACTGCTACTTAAAACCACCTTTCAGGGGCGCCCTCTGGTCCACTCTCTCTGACCAGGACGTACAGCTGGGGCAGGCAAACCTATCCCTTTCCTGGACCCACATCTGGAAGCTGCAGAGGATTGGCACCTAGAGCCTCTCATCAGCATGTGACTTTGGTTGCAATGGCAAAGTCTGACCTCACCCTCAGGTTGCCATCCAAAGCCCGGCTACGATCTCTGAGCCCCTGAGCAAATTCCTCAGGCAGCTGTGGAGTTGGGCCCTGGGCCCGGTCGGTGAGCCAGGGCACAGCCCGCACTCGGCTCTGTGTCCCTGTTGCCAGCATGGTGCTGGCACCATCCTGGGTGCTCAGCGACCCTCGGGGGAATGATGAATCAGAGCTCGCTACTCCTCCCTAACAGCGTGGCCTGATTCAGTCCTCAAGCATCCAAAGTCCTGCAAAGACTATGGCACCATCCCACGCGTCAACTCAAATTGGGAACAAAAATTAACTGCAAACAAAACTCTCACTTCTTCCCTCGTAGGATGACTTCTTTAAAGGTTTTTTGTTTGCTTGGGAATAACAAATCCCAAATTCTTTCAAAAAGCAATCTATCACTTTTTTCATGTCCCCTTTTTGGGGGTCTCTGTTTTGCTGGGCTGCTCTCTATACAGTGGGTGGTCTTGTGCATTACTCTGCCACCTTTTTGTTACTCAGACTTCTTTAGGTTCCAGTTTTATCTTTTTACTCTCTATTCAAAAAATTGTAAAAGATACATAACATAAAATTTACCATTTTGACCATATTGACCCGCACAGGTCAGTGGCACTAAATACACTCACAGTGCTGTGCAACCGCGAATAATTCACCTCCAGAACTCTTTTATCTTGCAAAACTGAAACCATCTTTTAACCCTTAATGAAAGCCTTCCACATCTGAGCTCAGGCGTCCTGACTGCCCTCTGGGTTTCACAGCCTGGCTGGCATCAGCAGCTGTTTATGCAGGGACAGGCAGGCCGGCCCTGTACTTTGCAGTGGCTTTTGTGGGATCAGCCCATCAGGGGCAGTGAGACCGCTAGGGACTCCGGACATCGAAGGCCAAATGTAGTCTCATGATTTCTGTGCATCCTGTGTTGTCATTGTGAATCCCTTTTTACAAAACAGACCGCCAGAATCCCCCCCGAGTTCTGATCCTTTTCAGAAGGTGTGGGAATCCAGATTTGGGGACACACTGGAACTCCCACAAGTGCCCTCAAGCCTACACCGTAGAGGTTTGGATCCTTGGGATGCTTTTGTCCACACTGGAGACCTCAGGCACCCCAGGGTGACCCAAGATTGGACTTGGCACTGAGGAGAGCCATGACACAGCCCAGGGCGGATGAGGAACATGTTGCCTGAGTGCATTTCACAGCAATTGGAAGAGAAAAGGTCCATGATTGGCTTTTCTTTCTGGCTCCCAAGACCTTGCATCTTTTGATGCTCACGCTGGCCACAGGAGGTAAGCTATGGTCTGGTTTCTTCCCTCCTGCAGCGGGTAGAGCCGGCTTTGCCAGACAGTTTCATCCTGACCACAGTTTCTGGTACAGAAGACCCCAAACAGCCCCTTGGAATGTCTCCCATGGCATTTTGCATGAAGGGGCAGTGAGCTCAGTGATCCTCAAATTCTTGACGTATGGATTGTAAAGATTCCTGAGTATGGCTGCAAAATGTCAGGAGTCCAGGGGCCCCATAACCATATGAACAGGCACATTAAGGCCCTTGCAACACTTTGCATCTGTCTGCCCAGCATCCTACCCTCCACCTCCACCCCTTATTCTGTTAACAGAATCTCCTTCTTGGGGAGAACTGTTCCTCCTCCAACATCCTCCCAGGGTCACTGAGGCCAGGCCACTGCTCGGAACTGTGTACCCCCCAGCCATTGAATTTGCACAGGGATAGCTAGGTGACCCAAGCTGATCCAATCAGAGTCCTCCTCTGGGATTTTACATGCAGATACTGCAAGAGGCAAACCCCTTGCCTCTGGTTTTTGGCTCCCCTCTGCTATACCCTGCACTATGAAGCACTCTTTTCAAGTAAGAGAGAATGAGGCCAACACTTAGAGGAAGGAGTTAAGACAAGAAAAGGAGGTTCCACTCCTTAAGGCAACCACAAATTCCATTTCAGTGTCATCCTCTCCGGGTGTAGCTATGTAGTATTAAATTATATCCGTTAGTATTTTCTTTTCTCATTATAAAAGTGAATCATGTTTGTTGTGGACAGTTTGGGTGAAAAATGAACTGCAAGTGTAGTTTGAATTTAAAGAAGGGCAGGAAGCGATGCCTCTCCTGCTATAGGTTTTCTCTTGCTCCTGGCACCATCCCCTTCACTTTTGCACAGAAATGGCAAAGCTTCTCCTGCTCCCCATGGCCAAGACTAAAAGATTCAATCTGGTTTTTTTGGTTCACCCAAGGAAAATGAAAGGGGTCCCTTTTCTTAAAATAAGAAGAAATGTGAAATTCATCTGGGCTCTTTTCTTTCTTTTTCTTTTTTTATTGAGACAGTCTCACTCTGTTGCCCGGGCTAGAGTGCCCTGGCATCAGCCTAGCTCACAGCAACCTCAAACTCCTGGGCTCAAGTGATCCTTCTGCCTCTGGGCTCTTTTAACTTTACTGTGCCATTCCTAGTATTGGTAATAATTAACCACCTAAAAAAAATGGGTCATTTTTCAATCCTGAGGGCTTAGGTTTAATGGCTTTCTGGATTTCAGATGGGTTTATCCTATGACGTGTGGAATGATCGCAGTGATAAAACAACAAAGAAAAAGAAATCCTTTTGAATTAAAGTCTAACAAAAGTAATGCAACAAGCAACAGTTTATTTAAAAAAAGAAACAGAAAAAACTTAACTTTTTTACGACATCTTATAGATTAAGTAAAAATACCAGTATTAATATATATGTATATACATAGTGCATATATATATATATATACATATGATATAACATTAACATTACATGCTTCTCAGGACAGAAGAATTAGGACATGTTCCCTCATCAGTTTAAAACTCCATCACAATTTAAAATCACTGAAGAAAACTTGCCTCCTTTATTTTCTGTTTTTAGACTTCAAGTTACAGGAAGTTATCAAAGCAAGATCCAAATGTGGAAACCATCTGCTATGCACCAATTACAACGGACCGCCACAGATGATGAGTCAGGGCTCTGGGGAATTCTTACACAGGTCTCCGCAACCCTACAACTGTGTCAACCTTCTACCTGAGATGAGCGGGAATGATGAAGCCTGACAGTTGGTAGGTTTCGTGTGGACATTCACACTGACGTTCAAACAAAAGCAAAACGAAAATGTCTTTGTATAGCAACAACACTGCCAATGAAATCACCCTGGAGGAAGGTTCCTTTCTCTCCTTTCCTTGCCAAACAAAACACAGACATTGCTGGGAAGAAAAAACAACAAAATTCAGGGTGAAGCACCTCTGGCGGTGATCAGCATACAGCAAGGGACAGAGAGGTAGCATTTCCTTGGTGACAGCTCCTGGCTGACTCTGATGGTTTCAAACCCACCCTCTTCTGCAAAAGGCACTCACATATTGTCTGTTTATAAATTATACAGCGGGATTCCATACATGGGAGTTTCTCCTACAAATATAAAAGAGATAAGTGAGGAGATGGTATAACAAAGAAAAGAGTATAAGAAATATACACTTTGGATAAATATGCACTTTTCTGTTTTTAAAGGACAATCAATACAGTAGTTTAAAAAATTTCATTGAAAATTCGGAATTCCAGCAAAATTCCAGTAAAAGCAAGGTATTGGAGGACGAGAGATGGAGTCCAAAACACTGAGACGAGATACACTAGCTTTTCAAATGGCCAAAGTAAAGGATCTGTTCTGCTCTGGACCTGGGAAGACCATCCACAGACAAGGGAATGCGGAGAGGCAGGGCGGTAGCAGGGGCAGAGGAACAGGTGGGGGGGGGGTCCCTGGGGATGTGGGTAGGAAGCAATGCCCTGGGCACCTCCAATGGGAAGGATGGGCTGCACCACCCCCCCCCGTGCTCTGCAGTCCGAAGAGACCCTGCCCAAGCCGGACGCTGCCCTCACCGGGATACGACCGAGCTAATGGAATTATAAGAGGTGCCACTGTTGCAGCTGGACGCATAGGCCTCCTGGCCGTTGCCATCGAGGTTGATTTTGAACACGGAGGATGCCTTCAGCAGGAAGTCCGCTGCGTCCCGGCGACCCAGCTCCCTCAGTTTGGACATGAGGATGCCCACCGTGCTCTCGGGGTAGGAGGTCCATTCCCGCAGCAGGGCGTGGACCGGGCTGGGGAGGAAGTCCTTGGGAGCCCCGTTGTTGGTGTTGTACTTTGCCACCAGGTCCGGGAGGCCCAAGTTCATGGCGAGAAGGCACCAGTCCTTCCCCATGGGGTCGGGCGGGTCCAGCAGGCGGCTGAGTTTCCTCCGCGTCAGGAGGTTCAGGTCTGACGCGTGGATGTCCATGCCGAGGCTGGCCTGCTGGTAGACGTCGTGGCACCCGAAGCACATGATGCTGCTGAAGCTCTCCTTGTACCCGCCCATGGTGTTGGTCAGGGCGGTTTCCTTGAGCGTCTGCGCCCGGAAGAAGTCCCGCGGCTGGTAGACCATGACGGGCTCGTGGTGCTCCCGCAGCTGCTGGGGGCTCAAGTAGTGCTTCACGGTCAGGAGCCCCGGCAGCGTGGTGGCCATGACGTTCTCGATGGTGCTGCACACCGAGTCCAGCAGGAGGCAGCACTTGATCTTGTCCGTCTCCAGGCCGCGCACCTGCACCTCCACGCCCTGGCCGTGGTTGACCAGCAGCACCAGCAGCTCGGCCCCGCGGTGGGCGATCTTGCAGCCGTTCACCCACAGGCGGATGTCCGCGTCGCCCTCCGTGCTCTGCTGGTGCACCCAGCGGCACAGGTTCACCTGCACCTTGTGAAAGATGCCGCACGGGAAGGGTGTGAGGTGCTCCACCGGGACGACGCGCACGCCGCCGTACACCATCACCTCGTCCTCCTCGTCGGCCCAGGAGCGGTGCAGGTTGTCCGTCTTGATCAGGGCGGGGACGTCCACCATGGTCCCGCTGCTCAGGTCGCGGGCACAGATGTCCATGGCATCCAGGATCTGCAGCAGCTCCTCCACGTCGCTGTCGGGCACCAGGCGCTGGATGTCCTCCATGGTGTAGCGGCCCCGGTAATGGTGCAGGGCCCGCGGGGTCTCCACGGACAGCAGCTTCCCCAGGACGCTGGTGCAGAGCCAGCGGGGGTCCAGGAGCAGCACGTCCTGCACCGTTTCGCTCTGCATGATGTTGATCTGCCAGAGGGGACAGCAGAAGGTCACCTTCGGAAAAGAGCCCTGGCCAGGTGCACCAGCCAGAGTAGCAAAGGACCTGGTCCCAGTGATAGCGCCTGAGCAGATGTCCTAAGGAATGACCCAGGGTCATTCACGGATGCATCTCAAAGACCAAACACTGAGCGGAAAAACATCCTGACAATGTCAGAAGAGAAATTCTGGAAAACAAGTAGCCTCCAGTCTTCAAAAAGGCCAATGAAATGAAAGAAAGAAGAGAACTGGCAACCGAAGGCAATGAGTGATTTCAGACTGGATTCTGAATCCCAAAATAAATACATACGGAAATAAAAATAGTCATGAAACAAATTTTGGGGACAAGTGGCAAACTCTTGCATGGGAACTATATACTCATTTTTTCAAATTTTTTGCTCAAAGTCACCCTCAGAGGGCTATACATTAAATCATAGTACTATATCATGTTGTTTTTCTGAGATGTGATCGATTATATTGGGTTATATGGGAAAATATCTTTCTCTTTAGGAGATGCAGGCTAAATTATTTAGGGCAGAAATGTTATGACGTCTATAAATTAAATAAGCACAGAAACAGAAGACAGAGGAATCAAGCAAATGGAGCAAAATGTAAACAGTTGGTCAATTTAAGTGTATAGCAGAGGAAGGTTCATAGTACTACTCTTGCAACTTTGCTGAGGGCTTGACATTTTTCAAAAGATTTTTCAAAAAAGATCCAGAATATTTTATAAAATGTAAATTTTATTATTATTTTTGTAATTTTAAAATTTAATTTTAGATAAAAGATGGTCTCACTGTCACTCAGGCTGGTCTTGAACTCCTGACCTCAAGTGATCCTTCTGCTTCTGCCTCCCAGATTGCTGGGATTAAAGGCATGAGCCACCTTGCCTGGCTGTATCATTATGTAAATTTTAAACACTCACCGTTACAAAGGTCTGAAAAGATATGCTGCCATAGTAACTGTTGACGCCAGAGATGGGGACAGGAACGAGATGGGGGATGGTGACCAGAGGGGCTACAGGTTTATGGTTATTTATTTCTTTACAAAATCAAAAGCCAGAAAGAAAAATGTGACAAAAGACAGAAGTAACTTTCCCTTTGTGGAACAGTTCCCCTTCCTATCTCCGCTCCTGCTCTGAGCTGGCGCTATGAATAGCGGCCGCCCAAGATGCCTCCTTCCTCACAAGGAGGCTCAGACTCTGCCTGGTTGCAACAGGACTTTTCCACCCACAGTCTGGCTTAATCCTTCAAGGCGCCCTCTGTCCATGATTCTGTTCAAAACAGAGCCTCAGTTGAGAACTCCTGAACGGTGGATCCAATGTCTATTAAGTTCTGGATGTGGCATTTGGTGGAGCACCATTTGCAGTTGCACCCTAAACACTGCTGTCTCCTCGGGGTCATGAAAGACAGAGACTGAAAAGCTGTCCCCTAGTGGAGCAGAGTAAGGAGGGCCGACCCAGCTCAGAATGCTGTGCCCTGGACCAGAAAGGACACATCAGAAGGGCTGCTGGGGAAATGGGAGTGAGATCGGCAGAGCACGGACCAGAAGGCAGGACTGGAGGAGGGCTGGGGCCAGCCAGGGCGGGGCCCCGTGGGGTGGGTTCCCCTTTATTGTCGTCCTTCTTTAAGTCTTCATTGACTTAGTAAAGTCTCAAGGGCAGAGAGGGAGGGATGATGTCAAGTAAGTGGATTATACGCTATGATCTAGAAAGGTGCTGGTCAAAAGCAAGAATGCGAGGGAATGCTGTGCCAAAGGAGTTTATTATTATAATTATAGCATTCTTAACATCCGCCAGTATCTTATGATCTAGGCTTTGGCCCTCTGCCTGTCATCTTCCTTGGGCACATCACTTTACAGAATTACTGGAGCAGTCAGATCAGCCGGCTGTTTAACTGGGAGTTTAAAGGTTGACAGAATCACTGCCTGAGGCTCTACTTTTCAGGGTCACTGGCTTCTGGATTCAAGTTTAATTTTAAGAATACGTGGCTCATAGAGGCAGACCTGGCGCCCGAGACTGGAGAGGCAGGCTCTGGCTTTTAATTATCTCAGAGCTGCTTCTAGTTTTGATATTCAGATCCACTCTTCTTGGCCCAGAGAAGCTTATGCTGTCCCCGGATTTCATCTCATGCAGGATCTCAAAGGCCACGCCCCCTTTCTGGGCACCAGCATATGCTGCAATCAGAACAGGGTTTCCTATCCGCACCCCAGAGCTGAATGTGACAGAACAGAGCAAAGACTCCCATTTTCGGGTCATTTCTGGCAGGCATAGCTTGTTTTTTTTTTAACGTGTACCTCGAATCATGATTAGTCTGTGTGTCTGTGCACTATTTCTCTGTCTCAGTGTCCCCAGACACTGTCTCTGTGAGAACCCCTCACTGCCGTTTTCGATGGTGAACGCAAGTGTGGAGCTGGTAAGTCCACACTCCATGGAAAGCAGCCATCCTGAAGGCTGCCAGGAATGGCAGGGAAGTTCCAGGTGCCCAGGGGGCGTGAGGAGATGCCCAGTCACCCAAGGCAGCAGGCACTGAGCTCCCTAACTGAGAGAATCTGGAAAACAAGAAACATGACAAGACAAAATGACAGCTCCTAAAGTGAGGTAGGAAAGCAGAGAACTGCAGTTCAGAGGGTCACTTGAGGCCGGATGTAACAGTCACAGGTCTGGAAATATTGTGGGTAGCTGGGTCATTGTCCCTCTGCCTCCCAGGCTCATGCCACCTCCAGGAGCTGGAATTTGGGACAGACGTGAGTCTGCGGAGCCCTACCTCGCCTGTGCTGTGCAGCTGCTGAGCGATGCGCCTGAGGTCCTCCTCGCTGGCCAGGGGATTCAGCTGGTCCTGCACGTCGTACACAAACTGCTGCAGCGACATCAGCTGGTTGGGCCCATTGAGCTTCCTCCAGGAAGGCAGCGTGGAGATGATTTTCTCACACAGGTGAGTCATAGGAGGGCAGACCTAGAACAGGCAGGCAGGACAGGTGACCTTACCTGCGGCTGTGGCTGCTGAGGAGGAGGACCCAGATGAGACGACGCCTTTCACTCAGGCACGCTGCACGTGACTGATCGGATGAATGAGTGAGCGCTTTCGTGGTTGAGTCCTGGGCAGTTATTTTTTGTAGAGTTGTTTTGAATCGAATCTACTTATCGAACCTAAAGTTTTAAGCAGGCTTTTCAATTCTACTGGTCATGTTACACAGATGGTGAGTCTTCCAGGGGTGTGTTTGGAATTGTGGACTCCATCACTCCATCCACTAATATTCACCACCTGCCAATGTGTTGCTCACTTCTTCCTCCCTCCCTCCCTCCTTCCCTCACTCACTCTCTCTCACTCCCTCCCCCACTTGCAAAGCAGCCGGTCATGCCACAGCCCAGTTCGAAAACCACACACTGCCTCCTGCCTGGGGAATGCAGCCTTAATCCAGACCCGGTGGGGACGCGCTGGGGCCTCCACAGACCCGGATCACCGTCCGTGAGTTTGTGTGACCACAGTCCTCCCAGGCCTCCTGGACCACCCCCCGGCTGCTGACTCTGCCATCGTGGGGCCTCAGCAGGGAAGCAAGGGTATCTGGTGTGTTCAAGGGCAGGTTTTCCTGAGAGAGGAATTTCCTGCGAATCCCTAAAGCACGTGGGGAACTAGAGCCTGGTGTTGGAAGCGCAGTGTTCTGGAAGCGGGTGGTGTGACAGGAGGCGGTACCTGCTGGACAGGAGAGCGGGTGCACACCTGGCCCGAGTTTCTACCCAGGCCTCAGTGGTAGGAACACTCCTGAGAGCAGGTGAGCAGTTTTCCAGTTTAGCACTTTTTCCATTTAGCCCATTTGCCTTTTTCCTACCAATTTTGGTGAGGTTTTGAAATATTATAGACAGTAAGCCTTTATCTGTCAAATATGATGAGAATATTTTTCCCAAGTCTGTTTCACCCTTCAACTTTGTATATGGAATTTATTTGCCAGAAAAAAATTAGGAAAACATTGTGTTGTCAAATAGATACATTTGAAAACTTCTTTTCAAGTTTCTTTGAAAACTTCTGGGGTTTTCTATCTCGGATTAAAAGGTTTCCCCAGTACCAAGTTATTTTAAAAATACATTCTCTAAATTTCCATTCAGGATATTTATTGTGTTTTTTTTTCCTTTTAAAATTTTAATTCATTTATTTTTAGATGCTATAGAGTGTAGAAGTCCCACCTCATTTCCTTCCACGCAAATCACCAGCTGTGCTACGATCACTTATTAAACAAACTTTCCCCCATTAAATTAAAATATCTTTGTTTTCCACTACATTTCTACAGATACTGTGATTTACTTCTACACTCTCTAAACGTTTCCTCTTATTTAACTGCATTTATATAGAGCCTATGTCTTATTAATTTTTCCATGAAAATTTTAAGGAAAAATCTAATCCCCTCAATCCCATTCAGATGCTAGCTGGAACTGCATTAAGTTTACATAACTTGGGAAAAATTAAACATTGAGTCACACCCTGCAATCCAAGAATGCAGTCTCGTTCCATTTGTTCATCTATTATTTTATGTCTTCCAGTATTTTCCTAGTGACTCCTTTTCCAAATTTTCTAAATAGTCTACAATAAGTTACTTTTGAATTTCTTTTGTAATTTTATTAAAGAAATTATTTTTAAACAAACCATTAACATTGTAAGGATTTCAAACAATCTGAAGCAGTCCATCTGTGCCCATAGCAGCACTATATCTGTGGTCATCTCCTTGTTTCTCTACTCTTCCTTCCTTGTCCAAGAGCAATAGGATAAAAACATGTCCTTGCAGCCACCTGGTACTGGGTCCTACTGTGAAGCAGTCCCCTGGAGCCCAAATCGAACCAAGAGGGCAGCACAAAAGGCCCAACTCCCTGGCTCACTGGGTGGTGTCGGCAAACTTTGGGTCCAGGTCCCCTCCAGGGTATACTTACCGAAACAATTTGGCTCCGTATTTCCTGCAGGTGACTTCGAAGTACCTTTATGTCCTTAGACCCAGAAGCCCCAGCATCCAGAACAAACAGCTTATTTGAAATGTGAAGATCATTCCCAAACCTGTGGGAACAGAGGGAGCTTCCTTAGCAGTGACTCAATCTCACCAGGTCGTTCCATGGAGAGGCCAGGCTCCTACTGGCCCGAGAGGCTGGTAGGAGGTAAAGAAAGTTCTGGTAACCTTGCAAAGGCCCCTCCTTCCCTGCCGTCTGGGGCACTCTGCCTCATCACACTGCATGTAGAGGCATGGGGACACTAGCACATGCCCAGAGGCATCCACACAGGAGCTTCAGGTTTTAACAAAGCTCAGCCTGGAGAGACTGTCAGTTCTCCCAACACAGGAAGGCGAGGCCTGATGCTCTCACCGTGCACGCTGGGAGCAGAGATGCTGTCGAAGGTGGAGGAACTAAGAGTAGAGGTATGAATGCAGAAGTTCCACCCTTGATCCAAACATAGTCATAGAAGCCCCATTTTTCACATCTTCATGACAATAGATAAGGGTCTCAAGTTAATAATTCAGTATCTAAGTTGCTAACATATTATACAGAGCTGCAGGTTCAAACTTTTTTGATAGGCTCAAAGTAAAAATACGTATTTTTTATCATGACCCCATATATAAACACCCATATTGATAAGTGAAAAAAGTTTTATAAACGAAATGAAATGTACTCTGATCCATTCCATCCCATCTCGTTTAAAAAAAGATATCTGCAAATAAGGTCACATGGAAGAATCAATAAAAATAAAAAAGAGTTGGTCATGGTCCCCTAAATGACTCTCATGTCCCATTAGTGGATTACAACTTGTATTTTGAGAAATACTGATTCATGTTATCATGATAATCATGGAAAACACTGAAACCTAAAGCAGCTAGAAGTTTTCTCTGGGTGGTGGTGCTGGGAGGTGAGGAAAAGCAGAGGACTGTTGCTTTTCGTCATGTGTTCTTTGCTTCTGTTTGTTATTATGTGGATTTACTGCTTTGATAACAACAAATAGAGTCTGTGCATCTCTAACTGGGAAATCTGAAATCTGGTATGTTCTAATATCTGAAAACTTTTTGAGCACCAACATGATGCTCAAAGAAAATGCTCAGTGGAGCATTTCAGATTTAGAACTTTCCTGTTGTGGATGTTCAACCATTATGTATATGCAACTATTCCAACAAGCCAAAAAAACATGAAACCTGAAACACTTCTGGCCTCAGTCATTTTGGGTAAGAGATACTCAACCCATCCAACAAAAAAGTCAACCAAGGAAAAAAGGTCTTTAATTCCTTTCTGTGGTTCATGTGACTTCTGTTGTATTTTTCACACCCCTGATTCGGTTCCTTGGGTAGGAGGCCACCACCCGGGCTGGAGACCCAGTGGCCCCCCCTCACCTGTTCCTGATCTCTTTCAGCAACGATGTATCTTTGTCATATCCAAACTCGCCTCCAGCTGGTCGAGGAACGTTCATGATGTCAGCATGGGTGGCCACCAGGACAACTCGGAGTGGGTTCTTCAGCTTGCCACCAAAGGCTGGGGGCAGAGAGAGCTGTGTTACGAGGCGGCTCCTCCTACCTGGCTGACTCTCCTGCCCAGGGCAGGGGGCGTGCTGGCCTCATGCCCAGGCCGTCTCTGCAGGTGCATGGGCAACCTGCCACAGACATGAGGGCCCCATGCCCACCGTGCGGTGTGGCCTCTAGAAGTCCCTAGGCCCGGCCAACAAGAAGATGAGCCTATTTCCTGGGCCTCAAGGAAAATTGCTCAGAGTGGACCAGAACTGACCCCAGACCAAAAGGCAGCTTCTCAGGTCTTCCTCCAAATAGCCTGTCTGCACAGTGAGGGACACTCTTTACAAGACCAAAGGAAACCCCCTGAATGCAGCAACACCACCGGATGGCTCAGAGAGAAACGGTCTGCAAGTCACACACAGAGCCGCTCACTCATGGGAGCGTTCAAAACAAAAAGCTATGAACAATAAAAGAAAAAGAAAGAGGTGAAAACAGCAGTGTCTTGAGGGGAATTAAGCCCCATCTATTTCATTATTAAAGGTTTCTCTGGAAAATAATTGACTAAGTACTGCATTTCACCAGGGAAGGCTGCTTCTCTCGCTGTACATGAAGAACAAAAGAAGTTTATTCCATGTTGTCCTCTCCTCGAGGAACGAAGCTAAATAACACATTCAGGCAACACAGTCCTGTCTCATCAGTTCTTGATGGAGCTGCAGGAGGAAGGAGAGCTCCTTCTGCTGGTTAATTCTGTTCCCTTTAGGCAAAGGTGCAGCCGCCATCCGAGCAGGGATTCCATTCTGCACCCAACAAAACGACCACGGCTCCAGAGTGTAGAAAGAATCTGAGAAACGGCTCTAAATGACTAGCTCAGAATCGGGCCCTTGAGGCAGGAACACACAAGCACGATACAAAATCTTTCTACAGAACACCGTGAACGGCGGACCCCAGGAAGGCTTCCAGACTGGAAGTTGGAAGGAGGAGGAGGAGCCACAGGTGTGGGATCTGCTCGTGGCCGGGGTGCGGCAGGAGCAGAGCAGGAGCCTGGAGCGAGGAGGGGATTCCCGCCGGCCGCAGGAAGGGGACGCGCTCGCCCACGGGTGCTTAGCTCACCTATGGGTTCTTCGACTGGGACGAGGGACTTCAGGAAACTGAGCCAGAAAATCACTTGGTTCAGCTGGATCTCATAGGGCTCTTCTAGACTAAACACAATGACATGGATCGACGTGGGATCATTTGCAGCAAAATAGTCATAACAGCAGAAGTACACAGGATTTCCAGAGAACTCCCACACGCTGAAATCGCCAACTCCTACAGAGAAAGAAAAGTGGAGATTCCCATCCTCAAACACCACCGCCGAATTTCAATCATAATTTTTCGTGGCAATCTAGGAGTTCCAAGGAGGGCTAGTGATGTCCATGGCATTCATCTGTCTATGTAACTAACATCTCGCCATGACTGTATACAGTTTGTCCCCACTAAAACTCAAATTGACATCTGACCCCGGTGCGGCAGTGTTGGGAGGTGGTCCCTAGCAGGAGGTGTTTAGGAGGGAGAGTCACTCATGAAAGGCTTGGTGCTGTCCTTGTGGAGGTGAGTGAGTTCTTGCTCTCGTGAAACTGCATTAGTTATCACAGGAATGGATTGGTTCCCATGAGAGCGGGTTGTCATGAAGCGGTTTTGATGGCACATCCCCCGAGTCCTAGGCAGCTACAGCACGGTGCCATTTCAGAGTCCAGCACCCACAGACTCCATCCTTCCCTGGGCCCAACAGCCCCTGCATCTCCACAGGCCTGAGCCCCACTAATGATATGCCCCACCTGCTGCTACTTCTCTGTCTGGCTGTTGCCATCAGGGTTGAAGGGGCAGCAACCCTACTGTATACTCATTTTCATGCACCTTGAGTCAGAACCCCTTGCCTAAAGCCAGTGCAGCTGCAGCCACCAGGTCCAAATCGTGTGTGATGCACACACTCCCCAGCAGGTTGCACACAGCTGCTGCCACCGAAAGCAACCCCACTTTCCCAGTAGCAGGGCTGTAGCACAGCCACTGTCATCCCCTCCCAAGCATTGTGCTGAGGGTCTGGGCATCACCCTGCCGCTGCCTACCACAGCCAGCACCTGCACACACCACCAGGAGACCTGAGGACAGGTTTGCCTGGCTCTATCTATGCCTCAGTGCCCAATTATGCTGTCCAGGAGTCTGGGGATTGCCCAACCAATCCACCACCATTGGTGCCTGAGCACTCCCCACTGGAAGCCTCTGGTCAGGCCCACCCAACCGACTGCTACCACAACTAACACAAACCCTTATGTGTCAACTGTGGGCCTGGGTACTGGCCTGCTTAACCCATTGCAGCCACTGCAACACTACCTGGAAGCCAGAGACTTGTCCCCCTGCTGCTACTGCCATTGCTGATGCCATGCCCACTGTCCAGGGGTCCAAGAACCCGCCTGCCTGCCTAGCTTACCACTGCCACTCTCAGCACCTGAGCCCAAGAACTGGCTCACCTGGGCACACTAACACCATTGCTAGCATACACTGCCTTGGGGACCAAGGACAGGCATGCTCAGTTCACCACTGCCACCACTGGGGGCTGAGGACTGGCCCACCTGGCATTCCTGTCCCCAGTAAAATTTCACCACAGCCTCCACTAACAACCACACCCTAAGCCACTGAGAAAATCACAGACACCACTGGTGCTATTTGCGACCAAAGAAACCATATAAGGACTACACTCCCTGCACAAATCCAGAATCAAAGCCAAAGTGCCCAAAACACTGTGGTACAATGTCAGTGAAAAGTTTTCAGGGAAAAGTCCTCCCCTATCAAAACAAATTCAAAAAATTGGAAGAAGTGACTGTTATACCAGATGTACAGATATCAGTGTAAGGACACAAGAAATATGAAAAAGAAAAGAAATATGATGCCTCCAAAGGAACACAATTACTTTCGAACAACAGATTCCAATGAAAAAGAAACTGTAAAATCCCAGAAAAAGAATTCAAAATAATAATATGAAACAAGTTCAATGAGATACAAGAGAATACAGAAAAACAATACAAAAAGATCAGAAAGACAATTCCAGATATTAATGAGAAATTTATCAAAGAGATAGATAAAAGAAAGCTGAAAGCCTCCTCCAAGAACTGGAACAAGACAAGGATGCCCACTTTTACCACTCCCAGTCATAGTGCTGGAAGTCCCAGCCAGAGCAATCAGGCAACAGAAAGAAAGAAAAGGCACCCAAATTGGAAAAGAGGAAGTCCCTATTTGCAGATGATGTGATCTTACATTTCGGAAAACCTAAAGACTCCCCCACAAAACTCTTAGATCTGATAAATAAGTTCATAATAAATAAGTAAATTTGTAGGATAAAAAAAGCAACATATAAAAATAGCTAGTATTTCTATACACCAATACTGAACTAGCTGAGAAAAAAAATCAAAAAGGCAATTCCACTTACAATAAAAAATAAAATACCTAGTGAACAATTTAACCAAGGAGGTGAAAGACCTCTATGAGGAAAACTACAAAAGACTGATGCAAGGAATGGAAGAGGTCACAAACAAAGGGAAAGACACCCTATGGTCAGGTATCAGAAGAATTAATATCGTGAAAGTGACCATACTACTCAAGGCAATCTACAGATTTGACGCAATGCCTATCAAAACACCAATGTCATGGGGCATGGTAGCTCCCAACTGTAATCCCAGCATTTTGGGAAGCGAAGGTGGGAAGATCACTTGAGGCCAGGAGTTTGAGACCAGCCTGGGCAATACAGTGAGACCCTCTCTCAACACAAAACTAAAAAATTAGCTGGGTGTGGTGGCATGTGCCTGTATAGTCCCAGCTACTCAGGAGGCTGAGGCAGGGGGATCGCTTGAGTACAGGAGTTTGAGACTGCAGTGAGCTATGATCATGCCACTGCCCTCCAGCCTGGGTGACAGAATGAGACCCTGTCTCTGACAGAAAAAAACAAAACAAAACAACAACAAAATACCAAAGTCATTTTTCGCAGAAATAGAAAAAAACAACCACATAATTCATATGGAACCAAAAAAGAGCCTGAATAGCCAAAGTAATCCTGAGTGAAAAGAACAAAGCTGGAGGCATCACACTATCTGGCTTCAACATATATTGCAAAGCTACAGCAACCAAAACAGCATGGTTTGCTGTTAAACCACAATGAGATATCATCTTATCCCACTTAGAATGGCTGCTATAAAGGACAAAAATGAGCAGATGCTGGTGAGGATGCAGAGAAAAGGGAACTCTGATACACTGTTGGCGGGAGTGTGAATTGGTACAGCCAATGGAAAACAGTATGGAATTCTCAAAAAACTAAAAATAGAAGTACTGTATCATCTAGCAATCCCACTGCTGGGTATTTACCCGAAGGAAAGGAAATCAGTATATCAAAGCAACACCTACACACCCATGTTTACTGCAGCAGTATTTACAATAGTGAAGAGATGGAATTGACCTGAAAGCCCATCAGTAGGGGAATGGATAAAGAAAATGTGGTATTGTGTATCAATGAAATACTACTTGGCCATAAAAAAGAATGAAATCCTGTCATTTGCAGCAACATGGATGGAACTGGAGGTCATACGTTAAGTGAAATAAGCCAAGCACAGAAAAAACAAAAGCAGCATGTTCACACTCATATGTGGGAGATAAAAAAAAAATTGATCTTACGAAGACAGAGGTAGAACGATAGATACCAGAGGCTGAGAGGGTGTGTGTTGGGGGTGCGTGTGTGAGGAGAGGTTGGTTAATGGGCGCAGACACACAGAAGGAGTAAGTTCTAGTGCTCAAGAGCAGAGTAGGGTGACTGTAGATAAGAACAATGCATTGTATATTTTGAAGTAGCTGGAAGAAAGGACTTGAAATGTTTCCAGCACATAGAAATTATAAGTAACAAATACTCAAAGTGAAGGGTACCCCAAACATGATCATTACACAGTCTATGCATGTAATAAAATATCACGGGTACCCCACAAATATGTACAAATACTATCAATTTACTCAATAGTCATTTATCAAGTACCTATTGTGTGCCAGGTGCTTTGCTAGGTGCTTTGCTAGGTGCTGGGGATGCCCTAGTGTTTAGTTTTACTTCTTAGGGGTGGTAGGCAGCCAAGCTGCAGGTCTGCCTCGCTGCCTATCTCCCTTTGCCTTGCATTTTCTTCCAGATGTGACAGATGCTGCCTGGACAAGCTCCCTTTGGGGAATGACTTACAGCCCTGTCACAGGGAGACCCGAGGTCCTTCCCTGGGGGCCGGCGGGGCGTACCGTTCAAATAGGCGTTCTGGATGTCGATGGCCTTGGTGGACTGGTCATCGGCCGAGCAGTGTGGGTGGTGGGACGGGGCCACGAACATCTCCAGCATCCCTTTGGTGAGGCCCGGCTCGAACATCATGCTGCGGCTCCTCACGCTCACGTTCTCGCAGCCTGGGTACAGGTTGTTGATGCTCACGGAGACTGCGGGCCAGAAAGGACGCAAGTGAGCCCTCGCCCAGGACAGCGAGTCCGGCTATCCCTCCGGGCCCTGCTCGGTCCCCACCGCACCCTGGCTTCAGGCCGCAAGTGCGCTGGGCAGCCGCGATTCCCAGGGAGGCTGTGGGCTCTCCTGTTCTCTCCATCTCCCACAACCCTTTCCTGCCCTGCTCTGTGCCCTGAGAGGCTGGCCCGAGGGGCTGTGTCCCCAGCCTCACTTGCCGTTTGGTTTCTGGCTGGGGTCAGCCAAGGGGAGGCCCTGGAGACAGGGGAGGATGAGGAAGGGAGGAAGGTTGGGAATTTCTTCCCTTCTCGCTTCCCGCTGCTTCTCTGATGCTGGCTGTGTCGCTCTGTGGCTCTGGCTCAGCTGGGTGGCTTCTCTCTCTAATACACGGGATTATTTTACGTTGAATGCAAAATGGTTTAGACAGTAGGAGGCCGGGCATTAAGTACTGCTGAAACACACGGCCCAAAAGCTTTCCTTTTTAAAGTTCCCAGAAGGCCTTGCAGATACTCTAGCAGCAAGTCTCGTTTGTGGCCTTAAGATTTTAGCACCTCCTCACTACCTGCTAATCTTCCCTCGTAGTAATGACGGAGCGGGCATCAGCGTGCAGTCAGGTTTCAGTCACGTTGCTCGCTGCTCATTGCGTTTATTTTCACTGTGGCAGCAGTGCTGGGTTTCCATTTATGGTAAGGATGTAACGATATGGTAACGATTTTCGAATCGACGTATTTTAGTAAGAAGAGGTGGGTCAGTTGGAAGGAAATACCATGTGAATGACGGTGGGACGCGTGTGACACAAGCTGAACAGCAAGGTCCGGGTCCCCCGCGCAGGGGGCAGAGCCCGCGCTTGCCCAGCACGGCGCCAGGGCTTCCTCAGCATCCCGCTCCTCGCCGGCCTGCAGCCGCCAGCGTGGGGCAGGCGGAAGCCGGCTGTCGGCCTCAGGGCCTGGCCTCAGGTGGGCGCTCGGCCCGTGTTTGTGAGCAAATGCGTTGGGAGAAGGTTCAAGGTGCGGAACTGTTCCATGAAGGAGCGATGGTTCTCAGTTAATTCCGCGGGCACTGCAAGGCACTGAGGAAGCGACCCTTTCACCTGGCGACCTGACCTTTGAAATCGGCGATCCACACACAGAGGCAATCCCTTATGTACAACCAAATATTTAAGACTGAAGACAGGGGTAATGGGAATATCCACAGGAGGGGACAGGGAGGAGGAAACAGACCCCAAGGGCAGGGCTGGGTGCCAGGAAAGGAAGAGGCACAATAGATGGGAAGAGTTATTCGTAACACACACACACACACACACACACACACACACACACGCACGCACACACACACGCACATACACACACGCACACACACACACGCACACGCACACACACGCACGCACACATGCACGCACACATGCACGCACACATGCACACGCACACACGCACACACACGCACACACACACGCACAGACACACACACACACGCACACGCACACACACGCACGCACACGCACGCACACGCACACATGCACGCACACATGCACGCACACACGCACACATGCACACGCACACATGCACACGCACGCACACGCACACGCACGCATGCACACGCACGCACATGCACACACATGCACGCACGCACACGCACAACTTCTGATTAAAACAGCAGAAATGCTGGCAAACAGGAAGGTAAGAAGAAAACAAAATGACTTAACCCTCAACGTCAACATGGCCAACATTTCAGTGTATTTCTCTGCAGATCATGGCCCAAGTCTGACGAAATCTAAGGGGTTTCTCAGAAATGGGTCTGTCCACTTAATGTGACCTGGAACCTGTGCCCGGGTGACCACCTGTCAGGGCAAAGCTTGTTTCAGTGCCACGTGGCCAGGTGCTAGCTGAGTGGAGCAGATGCTGTTTGGTGATTTGCAGCCGTTCCTCCTCCTTGGTGACGGTTTTCATTGGGAGAATAAGAGGTTAGGACAGGGTTGGTATATACTATTATTAAAAGAATAATTTCATGGGGAAAATACCAAACTCACAGGAGGAAATGAGTTCTTTCTGCTAACGACTGCCCGGGTGGTGCAGGTGCCCGGCCCTGGCCAGGAGGGCTCCTCCTGCAGGCTCCTCTGTGGGAACCTGGACCGCCCGTGCAAGGGCTCTGCCTGCACATTCACTCCTCCCGTCACCTTCTGTATCGTCCCCCCTTCTGTGGGGCCACCACTCAACAGTCACAACCGCTAGCGTCTGCAAGGCTGAGTGACGTGTAGCAGCCAGCTAACAGCGGTGTGAGGTTCACGAGAGGTCACTGGCAGCCCGAGTACCAGGCCAGGGGCTCTGAGAGGTGCCAGCCAGAATCCTGCAGCCTCCTGCTGCTCTGATCCTCTGAGGGAATCGGGCTGACTGGGCTCCAGAGGGTGCTGTGTCCCTGTGAGCCGCTGGAAACGGGGCGGCTGCATTCTGCCTACCAGGAGGACACACGTCACATTCTGTCTCCTGGCTCAAGCTCAGCCTTTGCCTCCAGCGTTCTCAAGAGAATCCAGTGGCAAAGGGCCCAAATCCTGAAAGCATGCAGACTTCCTGCTGTCTGATGATATCCTGTCCCTACGTAGGACAAGGTAGGGACAGGAAAAGGAAAGGAAAAGGGCCTGCCAAACCCAGGAGAGGTGACAGGTGTCCAGAGCCCTGGCCTGGGAGAGAGCGGAGCACGGCCCACCGGGCAGGACCAGGGCGCTGTGACGGACGATGCAGCTGCTTCCAGAACCAGGTCCCTTCCCGGGAGGCACACGCGCAGGGGCGGCCTTTCCTCCGGTGCCCAACAAAGCAGTGCTGCCCCAGCCAGTCCCTAGACGCACCTTCTGTGACCAGAGTCCGTAATCCCCGGGCCACCCTCATGTGTGTCCCACTCTGCCTTTGCAGGGTGCTGCTTGGTGCTGACGCACCAGCTGGGAGGCCAGCAAGTGACTACTGGCCTGCCCAGTCAGGGCTGGTGGCATCTTCTCTGCCCACCCACCTCCGGGTCCCCCTGGGAGCCGTGCCAGACAGCGGCTCCCTCAGATGCGGGGCTGCAGGGGCACCCACCAGGAGGGGCCACGTGGGCAGGAGGGGATGGTGACATGGGGCCGCAGCACGGCCTCTGCCTCTTCGCAGCCTCGGACAGGGGCTGGAATTAACTGCAGATGAATCTTGTTACTTCCAGGGACCGTTTGGATAAAACTCTGCCCACCCCGCTGGAGCAGAGGGGCAACATGGGCCTCAGTGGGGCTACACACCTCTTCTGCCTCTGCCAGGCCCTTCCAACACGTCTGGGACCAAATCCCGCCTCCGACATTGACTAGGGGTGAACTTACCCAGGGGCCACACACTCCAATGCATTCCTGCTCCACTGGACTGTCCTTTCTCCCCTGGTTTGAAACCTTGTCACGGTAACAGACTAAATTTTCATGCCCTGGGGCACAGTTGTGCCTCGGAGCTCTCTCTCCTACTCTAAGGGACGCTTGGAGTTGAGGGGCGGGGCGGGGGCAGACCGTCAGGGAATGCGGAGCCTGTGTCCCTCTAAGTGGGACAGCTGCCCTCCTCCCCACTAACCAGGCAGGCAGGTGAATCTAGCATGGCCAAAACTTCCAATTTTCCACAAGACTCCAAATATCCAAGTTTTTGGGTGAGCTCCCTGGATTCTTAAATGCTGGCAACTAATTCAGCCTTTCTCCTCCCCTCTTCATCCTCAACAGGTGACTGCAGCTTGTCTGGTGGGGCCCTCCACCTCGCCTGGGCAGACACACCTCATGTCCCTGAGCCTCGGATCACTTTCCTCTGAAATGGGCTCAGGACACGATCTCAAGAGTCCTAGAGTCACGGGAGGATGCGTGGTGGCACCTGGACCCCAGGGCAGCCCGAGCCATGCTAATCCCACGGGGTCCTTCCCACGGGGTCTTGCTTCTACGGAGGTTTCCACACACGGCTTTGGCTTTTGTGTCCACAAGGAGCAGCGACCTTGCAAGCTGGACCACCTTGAGGGGTCCCCTTTGCCTTCTCTCGAGTCTTTCCGGTATTTGCTGCTTTCTTAAGACTTGCAGTTCCCCACGTGGACATTCTCAGAGTTGTGCTTCCTGAGAGCGTGAAGACATTTGCCCCAGGAGAAAGAAATGCAAATGGAGCGTTGTCTTCCTTCAGGTCCTCGTGGTAAGCAAAGCCAGCAGCCCCTGAGACGCCAGGACACAGACGTGCTCTAAAGAACTAAGTGGCAGCGGATTGAAGAAAGAGCAGTGTCCACACTCCTGACCGTCCTTTAGGGGGAGCCGGGCTCCCTCTGACCAGTGGGCTTGACTTAGACATGTCTGTTGGGCAGGGAAGGCTGCTCTGACTAAGGGTGGCCGAGGGACAGGGAAGCCGCCTCCCCACCAGACCCCCAACGGCACGTGCCCAGGGCAGCTGGCGGCTCATCTGGTCCCAGCGTGGGTCACCCTCCAGGGGGTCTCCTGTCAGAGCCCCCAGGTCCCATTGCTCTGTGAGCTCTGGCGGAAGGACGCTGTCCACCTGGTGGGCATGCTGACAAGGCCGTGACCCTGAGCCGCGCTTCGTCAAGAACCTACGTCAAAGACTAGGTATGGAAAAGTGACTGGAAGGAAGACGAATGGAGAGGTGACTTCTGAGGCTGCGGCGGGGCAGCAGGTGAAATCTCTCCCTCCTGGGCGTGATCCTCACACCTCCTTAGGCCTTACACAAACCCCGGCCCCACTATCACCCCCTCCCTCTCTGTGTCACACACACTCTCTCTCTCTCCTTTCCACGCACCTGTCCCCACTGGTGCACAGTGGAGTGACCTCAACCCACAGCAGGAGAGAGCTGCCTCCCTCTAGGGGTGACAGCAGGAACTGCGGGAGGAGCAGAGTGAGACAGTGACAGTGGCCTGCAGCTCCCGCAGAGGCCCCTGATCATCAAATCTGCAAACGAACGCCCTCAGAGAAGGTGAGACCCACGTTACACCCTCAAGTGGAACTGAAATCACAGTGGAAAATAGAGACCGGTGCGTGGAGACGCGCTTGTGCAGAGCGTCATCAGTGAGCACTGGCTCAGGCACCAGACACTGTGCATCGCGGTCTGTGTCACGCAGGGCGGCCCACTGGCCTCCAGGCTGCAGCAGAGCGGTGGCAGAAACACCCTGGAGGGCTGCCATGTGGACTGCATGAGTGACACACACACCACATACTGCCCGGTTCCTGGCACACATGCTCAGTGATTACGAGCACACGTCCCAGCCGTACTGTTATCACACGAATGTGA
>CAUYRT010098870.1:0-18904 GCA_963574885.1 Lepilemur ruficaudatus
TCCTAGCACTCTGGGAGGCCGAGGCGGGAGGATCGCTCAAGGTCAGGAGTTCGAAACCAGCCTGAGCAAGAGCGAGACCCTGTCTCTACTAAAAATAGAAAGAAATTAATTGGCCAACTAAAAATATATAGAAAAAATTAGCCGGGCATGGTGGCACATACCTGTAGTCCCAGTTACTCGGGAGGCTGAGGCAGAAAGATCAGTTGAGCCCAGGAGTTTGAGGCTGCTGTGAGCTAGGCTGACGCCACGGCACTCTAGCCTGGGCAACAAAGTGAGACTCTGTCTCAAAAAAAAAAAGTAAAGATACAAGGAAAATATGGTAGATGTTAAGATTTAACAAAGTTGGATGGTGAGAACCCAAGGGTTCATTATAGTCGTCTCTATGTATTCCTCAGTATGTTTGCAGTATTTTATGATTTTTACGGGCCAGCAGGGCTTGGTCGTGGGTTAGGGGTGGGGACTGAAGGACAAGGAGGGGCCAGGGCACACCCTGAAGTTTCTACCTGGGTGGCTGAGTGGAAGCAGGTGCCAGGAACCGATGCTGAAAATATTAGAGGAGGAGGAGGAGGTAAAGTAAGTGAGTTCTGTCCTGGGTGCTGAGTTTCAGACACTTGGGGACGTGCAGGTGGAAATGCTCAGGGGCGGTTGAAATGGGAGCCTGGAGTTCAGGAGCGAGCCGGGCAGCAGGTAGGGGACGGGCAGTCATTAGCACGTGGCTGGTGTCCTTGTGCGTGAGATTACCTGGGGACTGCATCTTTGAAGGAATTTGTCCTCGTCATTTAAACTGCCAAATGCACTGGCATAAAGTTGTTCACAGCATTTCCCTGTAGGACCTGTAGTGATGTCCCGCTTTCATTTCTGATTTGGCAATTGGTCACTGAGGGGTTGTGTGTACTGAGGACAGAGGAGGAAGCAAGGGGGAGAAACACCGTGTTTGCAGGACAGACGTGGAAGAAGAGCAGGGAGCAATTAATGCAGGATTTGGTTAATACCCATTTCCTCCCTGTAATCCCCAAGAGGGCAGGGAAAAGGTTCCTTTCCGTTCATCAGTATATCCCAACACCTGGCTCAGTGCCTAGCGCACAGTAGGTATTCAATAAAACCTAACATGTATGTAGTGTTGCCACGTGCCAGGTGCTGTTCTAAGTGATTTCAAAATATTAACTCCTTTAATCTGTGCACCTGAATACAATGAGGTACTATTATTTTCAAAAAAATGTATTGAGATACAATTCCCATGCCATAAAATTCACCATTAAGTGTTCAACTCAGCGGTTTTAGCATATTCACAAAACTGCGCCACCAGCACCACAATCAATTTTAGAACATTTTCATCATCCCGAAAGAGATCTGTAGTGACTCCTACAAGTTATTACTAGCAGTGACTCCTTATTCTCCCCTCACCCCCAGCCCCTGGCAACCAGTGATCTACTTTCTGCCTATCTGGACATCTTATATAAATAGAAGAATGAAATACATGGCCTCTGGGTGAGCCCGAGGAGGGGCCAGGGGAGGGGTCCCTCTCTTCCCTCCGGCTGACCCCAGGGGCCGTGCCCTGTGTCCCCGCTCTCCCAGGCTGGCTGGCAGCGCAGCCCGCTGAAAGTGAGGAAGAAGTGGCTCTTCCCGGCCGGCTGCAGCTTCTTCTGCCTGCTCTCCATGGTCATGATGGGCTGCTTCCTGTGGCAGTACCACCTCCCCAAGCTGAAGACTGGTGAGTGCAGAGACACCTGGAGATTCTTCCCCACCCTGCGGGTCCTCTCGGGCTTTGTGCTGCCACCCCCGAGCCGAGGGTGCAGGGAGGACCATGACATTCAGACTCAAGCTCTGGCCCCATGCTGACCCCAACTCTCACTGACTGTGCATCTTTGGGCCAGGCCTGCCACCTCCCTGTGCCTCAATGCCCTTGTGTATAAAATGAGGATCCTACTGCCAATGGGGTTTCCTCAAGCCACTCAGGCTAGGGGTCAAATTCAGGGTTGCCAAAAAAAGTACAAACAGTATGTAGCTTGCTCTGCCTTCAGCCACCATGGTGGGACCTGCAGGCCTCAGCCTCCTTTCAAGCCCCTCCCGCAGCTGTATCTAAGACCCTCAAGAGGAACAACTCACAGTTGTCCATAGGCTGCAGCTGCCATTTCTTGGGGCGTCTCCTTCCCGGGCTGGTCAAGGCACAGCACAGTAGCCACCACTGCTGGCGACGTCCACCAGACCCTCTGTTACTATAGCAACCACTGGACCTCCAACATGCTGGGATCCTGGGTGGTCCAGGGCCCGAGGTCTGTGCTGCATGGGGGAGATCACCTCTCCCCATTCCTCTGTGTCATCCCGTGGTATAGACGCCTCAAAGCTCAATGAGGGACCCTGGGCTCCCAAGTCCTGCAGAGAATTTTGCAGAAATGCCTTCCTTTATTTTCTTACCAACTCTTTCCTCTCCTACACCAACCCTTTCTTTCTAGGGTAAGTTCCTTTATGAGGGCTTCTTAGTCCCTTGAGCAAACAGACCCTGGGTAGGCAGGCTACTCAAACTATCGAACTACCAATCCATAGCGGACCAGTATTACTTACAAATACATAAGAATGAATTATTAGGGAAATCTAAAAAAAGACATACGAAGTAGAAGCCCAAGTTTTGAATTATTTGACTCAACAGATGCAAAATTACTTTGTCAAAATGCCATAAAAGTTTCTCAATGCTCTCTCTCTCAAGTTTTGTACCTAATTTGTTACAAATGGGAAACAGTGCATGGTCTGCAGACGACAGTGATCCGGGTCCTGAGCCCACATCCACTCAATCAAATCTGTCCTCTCTCGGGGTCTGATGTTTCCCGTGTGCACACAGTGAAGTTAGGAGGAGCACGGCCAGCAAGGCCAGGTCTCGCTGGGTCCCAGCCGAGACCCCCACTCTAATTATTGAACCTATGTCATGCAGTTGTTGAGAAACCCTCCCTAAGGGTTGTAGTTTTCCTGTTTGGGACCGTATCAGTTATCTATTGCTAAGTAACAAACTACCCCAAAACCTACTGGCCTCAAACAAGGTGAGTGACTGCTTCTCACGATTCTGCGGCTGGCAGTTCTGCTGCTGGTCTAGCCTGGGCTCTCTCCAATGCAGCGGATGGGTCAGCTGCACCACGGGGGCCTCTCCCTCTGCGTGGACTCTCAAGGCCGCTCTCCCAGGCCTGTCCATGGGGCTGCAGTGCTCCCCGGAGCAAGTCCCTTAACGCCTAGCCTGAGCCCCGTCCTGCCAGCACCCTCACTTCTCCCCCGAGGTGCCAGGGACGCCATACACCTGGACAGAGGCAGAACGGACTTAAGCCCCCGAAGCCCCAATGCTCAGCTTTGGGGATAGAATGAGTTGTCCCTTGTGGTTTAGGCCTGAAGCCCGAGTGGGGCTCCAAGTCCCTCCAGACTTCTCCACCCAAACATATATAATCAGGAAGAGCGGAAGGGAGATGGATGGGCACATGTGACCGAGCCCGCCCCACGGAGCCCGCTGACCACGTGGAGGGAGGCTGGTCCAGCAAGAGAGGAGGGAGCACAGGGACCGCCAGCAGGGAACTGAGTCCCAGTGGAAGCCATGGAAGCTCAGGCCACAGATGGCGAGCGTGGGACTGTGCTTTCTCTGCATGAGCACCCTCTGCCCCTTGCCCCTTGGCATCTGTGGCTGGTGTCTGCATCCCAATATCTCCTGGTAAGACTGTCGTTAGCTAGGGAGGGCTGTCACCAAGGCACGGCTCTGGCCTTTGCTGCCACCTTCCCCCTTTCTCCTAGGATGACCCCTGGACTCTGTCCTGATTCCGGTCTCCTACTCACCATGTGATGTTTCCTCCAGGTTCCTTGGGACCAGAGGTGACCTCTGCCCCCATGAGGATGTGTCCCCGGCACCCTGAGCCCGTGCCCCTGGCCCACCCCCTTCCTGTGTTGAAGGAGGCCCTGGAAAAGGTCAGTGATGGCCCAGGAGGGAACTGAGTGTGTGGCTGGGCGGGGGCGATGAAGGGGAGGGCACATCTTCTGTGTTGGCAGTGGCATTCATTCACTCGTCCATCCCACATGTATTTCATGAGCACTTACTCCGTGCTAGGCACGAGGGATGTGGCAGGGAGAAGATACTGACCTGCTCTAGCCTAGGGATGAGGGCAATAGTCATAGGTGGGAGCTGACACAATGGCTCACAGCTGTAGTCCCAGCTACTCAGGAGGCTCAGGTGGCAGGATTGCTTGAGGTCAGGAGTTCAAAACCAGCCTGGGAAACACAGTGAGACCCCATTTCTAAAAAAAAATTAGCCGGGCATGATGGTACATACCTGTAGTCTCAGCTACTCAGGAGGCTGAGGCACGAGGATCACTTGAGCCCAGGAGTTTGAGGCTGTAATGAGCTATGATCGCACCATTGCACTCCAGCCTGGGCAATGGCACGAGGAACCCCGCACCCATCGCTTAAAAGAAAAAGAAGCCACAGGTGGGGGGTAGGGAAGACGAGATGGGAGAGGATGACAGCGCCTGGTCGCTGCAATATGATTAAACACCCCTCCCCCCCAACACCACTTTAACCGCTGCAGGATGGCAAAACACTCGAGGGAGGTGTCAGGCAGCCCTAGTCCGTGCCAGGCAGACACCACCCACTTGGGCCACTCACCTTAGGAGACATGGAGACAAACGAAGCCCCATCAGCAGTGTATGAGCCGCAGCGTGGGGGACTTGAAACTGCCATGCGGGGAACAGTTGAAGGGCAGGGGGTGCTGAGTCCCGAGGAGCCGGCGCGGGCCAACGCCGAGACACAGCTGCTGCTGCGGATACCTGCAAGGCTTCTGTGAAGGAGAGGGAGCAGAGCGAATGAGGCTCCCAGGGGTCACAGTAACTTTTGAAAAGCAACAATAATAACCATAGCTGCCTTCTGTTGAGCACCTAGTATGTGCCGGGTGCCGTGCTAGCCTGTTACATGCATTCTTCATGAATCCCCTCCCTAGAGAGGAGGAAACTGAGGCTCAGAGAGGCAGATGTGGGGCAGGGTAGAAACTGGAAGTAGACAGAGCTCAGCTCAGGACACGTACAATCAGGCAGCAGACAGCTGGCAGTTAAGGAAGAACCGGGGCTGGAGGTAGCACAGGGTTCTACTCTTCACTCCCCCAGCCACCAGCCACCGTGCAGGTCATCTCGTATCTTACAGACTCACTTTTCTCTCATCTGTAAAATGGGGAGAAATTAGTACTGACTTATAAGGGCTAAATGAGCCAATGTGTGAAAATCACTTTACACCATGCCTGGCACATTCTAAACGTCCAAGAAATGTTAGCTGTTGTCATCATCACTGTCCTTCATCCTTGAAAACAGTGAGGTATTTTCAATAAATGTTCACAGAGGGCCTAGGAGCCCTCTACACAGTGAGTTCCCAACACTAGGGGGTCAGACTAGAGCAATTGGGGGTTTTCTAGGGCATCAGACAAGGGTTTGCCTAAATCAGTAGTTTTAACCTTTCTTTCCTTTTTTATTTTGGTAAGGAAATGTTCCTTTGAGTGAAATTCTTAGGAGGAAGCCCTACATTTTAAAACAGTGGGGTCTACCCCAGGGGGCATGGTTTGGGACCCCGGGGTCTGGAGGCCCCCTGGGGGCTGTGTGCAGGGCGTGGCTTGGGGACGGGCACACGTGCAGGATGGGCGGGGGGGGGCTCAGGGGGAGGGGCCTGTCACTGCGCTTGCTCTTCTCCCCCAAGGTGGACAGCATCCTGCGCGAGGCAATGTCTGCTCCAGGCCTGGCTGCCATGTCTGCGGTTGTCATCCACAATGACACTGTGCTCTGGACTGGGAACTTTGGGAAGAAGAATGGCTCAGACCCAGCTTCTGGGACCCCCAATGAATACACCATGTACCGGTCAGCTGGGTGACCTCCAGGATCCTGTGGAGGGGGCAGGGGATGGGAGGACAAGGGGGACCTTGTAGATAAGGACACTCAAAAGAACCATGGCTGGGAGTCTAAGCTGCCAGGGCCCATTATGAAGTCTTGACAATTGTATAGAAGAGGAGAGTGAGGTCCAGAGTGGACCAATGAGTGCCCCAAAATGTCACAACACAGAGGTAGGTTAGGAAGAAATACCTTCTGGAAAGGCCTTAGTTCCAAATCTCCCAAACTAGAGAAGACTCCTTTGTGCCACCTCCCATCCCTGTGCCACAGGAACCATACCCAGTTCCTAGGCCCTTGCCCCAGGTCCCTATCAGTTGGCAGCAGTGGCCCAGGTGGAAGCAGCTGGGGACATTCAGTTGCATACCTGTAGTCTCCCCTCCTGGGTGCTGCTTGCAGGATCCTCGAAGCTCACAATGCAAAGTGAACGCATGTGTTGCCAGGGGTACTGTGGGTGCTGCAGGAGTCCAGAGGGAATCAGCACTCGTGCTGGGCATGCTGCGTGCCGGGCACGGGGCCAACCTTTATGTTTGCTGTCATTTATTGAGCACTTATTACCTGCCAGGCATGTTGACAGGCACTTGACATGCACAATCCCATTCAATCTTTTTTACAACCTGTGAAGCAGACAATGAAACTGAGTCTTGGAAGGGTCTAGTAACTTGCCCAGGGCCACACAGCCAGTGAGAGGCAGAGGGAGGTGCCATCCGAATCCAGGTCTGTCCAGAATGGGGAGTGACTGGTAAAGGGCCTGGCACAGGGTGGGTGCTCACAAGTTCTGTCTCACCCCAGCCCCACTGGCTTCTGGTATGTTCTCAAGTATCCCAAAGGCTGTTCTATAGGGGCCGGTGAGTTTCCATCCGAGGATGTTGACTTAAGGGAGGATTCAGTCCTTTTCTAGAATACTAGAAAGTTGCCGGCTGGGGGCCAGGGTGGGAAGTGGGTTGGGAGCCAACAGGATGCCCTTTGCACCCTGTGTCCCCAACACTGTCCAGGATCTCCAGCATCTCCAAGATCTTTCCAGTCCTCATGCTGTACCGCCTATGGGAGGAGGGCATCGTGGCCTCCCTGGACGACCCTCTGGAGCGCTACGCCAGCACCTTCACCATTAGCAACCCGCTGGGTGTGGCATCGGCCCCCGAAGAGCAGGGCCTGATGGATGGTCTGGCGGACGAGGGCCCCGCCCCGAGGCCTTCTCCTGTCACCCTCCGGAGGATGGCCAGCCAGCTCTCAGGTGAGCATCTCAGTGGGAATGCGACGTACCCCAACAATTCCAGGTGGGGGAGCCGAGGAACAGGCTCTCATCCCACCCGGCTGGGCACCCCCTCTGCTCTGCTTCCTCACCTGGCCACACCTCCCTCTCACAGGGCTCGCCTGGTGGGCCAGGGCTAGAAACATCTCGTCAGCTAAAAGCAGAAGCAAAGCCTCACAGTGAATGGCCCAGCCAAGGGGTAGAAGGAAGGTACCACCTGCCCCACCCAATGCCTTCCATTGTTCGTATCTGCAGTTACTCACCCATCCACCCCAAAGGCAGGATCCCTGGCAAGGGCCCACCATCTCATCATTCTACAAAGTGTGCTCAGCCCTGAGGTCTCAGTCAAGCACATGGCCGGTGTCACTCCCATGCTCAGAGCTGAGGCTCAGTGACAGGATGGATCCCAGGCTGGACAGGATCAGAGTGTCCTTGGGGGAGGGTAGCCCAGTGGTTAAGGGCATAAGCACCGAAATTCCAGCTCTGCCTCCTCCTAGCTGTGAGATCTTGGGAAGGCCACTTAATTTCTCTGAGCCGTGTTTTTCTCTTCTGTAAAATGTGGTTAAGGCTGGTACAGGAGAGTGAATGAGCTAACGAGCGTGCGGCACTTAGCAGAGTACCTGGCACACTGCAGCCACCTCTCGAGGTAGCTCTTGTTATTACAACCAGGGGGGACCCAGGTTTAGTGGAGCCTGATGTGGATGTGATTCTGAGGATCCTCTTTAAAAATACAAGATCATAAGCTCAAAATTAGATACCGGCCTTGGCAGGAGCCATGCAGGAGAGGGGCCCTGAGGCTCACATTTCCCGGTGAACCTCCTGGTAAATCCACCCTGCCTGACTCTAGGGCTCCCTCTCTTCATTTAAACCCATGAACTCAGCACAGGCCTCGGGAAGTGGTCAGTTTAAAAACACCCTCCATGTCTGCTCTCCGTGCCAAGCGGGCCAGCCGAGGAAACTGCCGCCTGAATAACTCTGTTCTAGGCTCTCAGTGTCGTCTATGACCGACCCTCACCCCAACCCAGGGCTTTTGCCCACACCTGGAGCTTTTCTCTAGGTCTTGCAACACCTCACAGGGGAACCACTGCAGGAGCGTCAGCCCACTCAATGCCGAGAGAGTAGAGGCCCAGAGAGGTGAAACAACAGAGTTTGGGGCCATGCAGCAAGAACACCGCAGTCAACTCCAAGCCAGGGCTCGGGACTCCATCCCCAGCTGCTCAGGCTGGAACCTTGCATCATCCCTCGCACCTCTCACTCCCATGCCCTCCACAGCCCCTCCGGTAGCAAATTCTGTTGGCTCCACTCTCAAAACAGGACCAGAATCCAAACACTGCTCACCCACCTGGCTGCCAGCACGCTGGCCCAAGCCCCATCACTCAAACAGGGGTGGGAGCAAGTCTCCTCTGCAGGCGTCCCTGCTGCCGCCATTGTCCCCGGCAGTCTGTTTTCACAGAGCGGTCACTGCGACCTTCATAAAATAGAAGTCAGATTATGTCTTTAATTGGCCTCTGCTCAAAAGCCCTGCAGTGTCCCACCCCACTCAGAGGGAAAGCTAAGTCCTCCCGGGAGCCCACAGCGCTCTATAGGATCCGGTGCTTGAAGCCCCAACATCTCTCACCTACACAGTTTCCCCCTTGTCACTCCTCTCCAGCCACACTGGCTGTTCTGTGCTGTTCCTCAAACGTGCCAAGGCATTCCTGCCTCAGGGCCTTTGCACACGCTGTCGTCTCTGCCAAAGACGTAATCTTTCCTCACAGAGCTTCGTGGCTCACTCCTTTACCTCCTCCAGGTCTCCCCTGCTCAAGGGTCACCTTCTCTGTGAGGCCTTTTCTTTTATATTAATAAAATAACAACTCCTCCCTTCCTACATGGAATTATTTTTCTCCAGTGCAAGAGTATTTATTTGCTTGTCGTCTGTCCCCTCCACTAGAATGTAAACTCTACGTAGGCAAGGACTTTGTTTTGTCCACTGCTAAATCCCAGAACCTAGAATAGTCCTTGCACAAAAGAGATGCCCAACAACTATTGATCATGAGGTGATGGACAGAAGAAATCTCAATCTTGTGATTCTTCCAATGCTTGTCACCTTCAATAAACAGAAAATTCCAAGTGGCCAGAGCAGCCAGTTCCATAAAACTACAGAGCTTAAGAAGTTTATGGAATTAAACTTTCTACAGTCGATAACCATTATTTTTTGAGCAGTTAGTATGTGCCATGCTAAGCATATTATCTCACCTAATCCTCACATCGGCCCTGTGACACTGGGATTATTTCCATCATGTCACAGATGAAGGACTGGGGCTCAGAGAGGTTAAGTCTGCAGTTCCCAACCCCTGGGCCGTGGACTGGTACCGGCCTGTGGCCTGTGAGGAACTGGGCTGCACAGCAGGAGGTGACCGGCAGATGAGTGAGCAAAGCTTCATCTGTATTTGCAACTGCTCCCTATCGCTGGCATCATTGCATAAGCTCCACCTCCTGTCAGATCAGTGGTGGCATTAGATTGTCACAGGAGCACAAACCCTACTGTAAACTGCGCATGTGAGGGATCTGGGTTGTGGCTCCTTATGAGAACCTAATGCCTGATGATCTGAGGTGGAGCCGAGGCAGTGATGCTAGCACGGGGGAGCAGCTGCAAATACAGATTGTCATTAGCAGAGAGGTTTGACTGCACAATAAATGTAATGCGCTTGAATCGTCCTGAAACCATGCCCCCAACCCTGGTCCATGGAAAAATTGTCTTCCATGGAACCAGCCCTGGTGCCAAAAAGGTCGAGGACTGCTGGGTTAAGTGACTTGCCCAGTGAAACACAGGTAGGAAGAGAAGGCAGGATTGGAGTCCACAATAGTCTGTTTTTTAAAACTGATTTGTTGTCATCTCTCAACCCATGGAAGGTGGGGGAGGGAGTGCACCCAGGGGCGCACCATCCGCTCTCGGCCAGGCCACAGGTCTGACCACTGCTCCTCCCTAGGGCTGCCCAGAAGGCTGCGCTCCACTTCCCTGCTGTGGAGGGGCAGCACCCAGGAGGCCCTGCGCCTGCTCAAGGACGATGTGCTGGTGGCCGACCCAGGAACCAGGTGAGGAGTGTGCCCTGATACCCAGCCACGTGTTAGCAACCTCCCCACCTGCCTGGGAAAGAGCCTGCATCACCTCATCCTAGGTGGTCAGAGCCAGGGGAGACCTTGGGGGTCACTGAATACAACCCCTGTTACACAGCTGGAAAGACCAAGGCCTAGAAAGGGAGGACAGCAAGGCAGGGGACACAGAGGCCTACAATCCAGTTCTGTTTGAATCCAGTGTTCTTTCCATTCATCAACTCAACATCATTTATTGGGCACCTACTCTGCCTAGGAGGTGCTGAACACTGAGCTACAGAAGCGAACCAATCCAACCAACCCCTCCTCGCAGAGTTTGCATTCTTGCGAGGGAGGCACGGTGAACAAATAAACAAGAGAAACACAGAGCTTGCCAGGATGGAAGTGAGTGGACGCTGGTGAGGTCAGGACAGCTGAGCGGCCAGTGAGCAGAGGCCCAAGGCTGGGGCTGCGAGGCTGTGGGGCTGGACAGAGGACAGCCGGCACTCCCTTGCCTCCTCCCACTTCCCTATGGAAGAAATGACCCGGCTGAGCAGAGAGGAGACGCTTGGACATACGCAGGCTGGAGTCCTCCTTCCAGCTCTGCCACTAACTTGCTGTGTGGCCGTGGGTGAGGCACTTTACCTGAGAATCTCATCTTCCAAATCTGCAAAAATAAGGCGGCTGGCCCAGAGTTCAGGATGCCTAGTAGGATTCGTGAATTTTCATCCGTCCTTGTGCCTTCCTGAGGCACCATTTTAGAGATTCTGAAACTGCATCCGCTCTTCTTGGTTACTGGCATCTGCCATAGCCTGGAAGAAGGGAGGGGGGAGACCTTGACTCATATGTTATTCTTAAGCTATGCGATCACTATCATTTTTTTTCCCAGAACAGTCTAAAACTTTAATTTTCCAGTTGATAAAGTCCATCATACTAACTAAAATGTAAAGGACCAGAAAGATTTGTTTGACAACCTTCCCCGGTGCATTGCTGAGCTCAGCTCTCCTCCAGCTTGCTGTGTGACCCTGGGCAATTCCCTGCCCCTCTCTGGGCCTTCGTCTTCCTAGATGTGAGGGTTATAGTCGATGGTCTCTGAAGTCTCTTCTAGGCTTGACTGTCTGGGAGGAAGTGAAGCAGGTTCCTTCCTATCCCCGCCCAGCCCAATCAAACTCTGGTGGCATTTCAGACAGCCTGAGCAGGTGGGGAGGGGCTTTTTAGGGCCTGGTGACGTTGGGCCACATCCCAGTTTCCACTGCTCTCCTGCCAGGTGCCATTACAGCACGCTGGCCTTCTCGCTGCTGGCCCACGTCCTGGCAGCTCACACCGCCCAGGGGGACTACCAGCGCTGGGTCTCAGAGAACGTGCTGGAGCCGCTGGGCATGGCGGACACGGGCTTCGACCTCACGCCGCCCGTGCGCGCTCGCCTGGCGGCGGGCTTCTACGGCAGCGGGCGCCCGGCGCCGCTCTACGACCTGGGCTGGTACCGCCCGTCGGGCCAGATGTACTCCACCGCCGCCGACATGGCCAAGCTGGCCGTGGCGCTCCTGGGGAGCGGGCCCCGGCGGCTCCTGCGGCCCGACGCGGCCAAGACGCTGCTGGCGCCGCTGCTGGCCTGCCCCGGCGCCTACTTCGCCAACGAGACGGGCACGCCGTGGGAGTTCCACGCGCAGCGCGGCTACCGCGTGGTGCGCAAGGACGGCGACCTGGACGGCTACGCCGCCACCTTCTCGCTGGTGCCCCCGCTGCGCCTGGGCCTCGTGCTGCTGCTGGCCGGGCCGCGGCCGCCCGGGCCCGACCTGGTGGCGCGGGCCTACGACGCGCTCCTGCCCGCCCTGGAGACGGCCCTGCGCGGGGCCGAGCCCAGCCCCGCCCCGCCGCCCAGCGCGCGCCCCTTCGCCGGCTACTTCACCTGCGCCAACCTGACCTTCTACGAGGTGCGCGCCGGGCCGGCGGGCGAGCTGCGCCTGCGCCAGTTCGGGCCCCGCGTGGAGGCGCTGGTGCCCGCCGCGTTCCGCACGCTGGCGCTGCGCCACCTGCGCGGCCGCGTCTTCCAGCTGCACGTGGCCCGCGAGTTCCCGTGCGCGCTGCCGCTCGGCGACGCCTGGCTCTCGCTCGAGGACCAGCACGGGCAGCTCGTCAACTTCTACCCCCTGGACAGCCACGGGCTGTCCCCCGGCTTCGACGTGCCGGGCCTCAACACCTACCGGGTGCTGCGGCTGCAGCGCAAGCCGATCTTCAAGACTCAGTGACCGGGGCTCGGTCTAGAGCCCCCCTTCCGCTGGCCTCCCCGCTCTCCGGCCGGACGTTGGGACGGGAGGCTGCAGTGCCGCCCGGAGAACCCGAGCAGGGCCGTGCTAATCACAGTGTGGCCCTCCTACAGTACACAGCTGCTCCCTATCCACGGGGGAGGAAGGGTTAAGTACGGAAATTCGGAGTCAGCTTTAGAAATTGTGATAAGCACTGAGACGTTTAAGCACTGAAACAGGGTACTTTTGGGTCTCTTGAATCTAAGACAAAACATGGGCTCGGATTTTGTCTTTTAAAACTCAACCTTCTTGAGTTATAATTCACATAACATGAAACGCACGTTACCGGAGTTACAGTTTATAGAAAATGAAACGCACACGATCAGGGTGCAGTTGGGTGATTTTGACAAATATTTATACTCACCACCACAAACAAGATACAGAAAATTTCATCACCCCCCAAACTTTCCTCTACTCCTTTGCGTTCATTTACCCCCACCCCTCCCTCAGCCCCGGGCAGCCACTGATCTACCTTCTGTCACTAGAGCTTAGTTTTGCTTGTTCTAGAATTTCATACAAATGGAACCAGACAGGGCCATGTTTTGTGTCTGTCTTCTGTTGCTCAGGACGCTGTTTTTGAGTCCATCCATGCCTTTGTGTGTATCAGTAGCTTGCTCCTTTTTAGTCGCTTGTATGGCTATACCACGGTTTATCCATCACCTATTTATGGACATTTGGGTTGTCTCAGATTGGGGCTGTTGTGAAGAAACAGTCCTATGCACGTCTTTTTGTGACTCTCTTGGGAAAATATCTAGGTGTGACTACCATTTGTGCTTTTCCAAAACACATGCACCATTTTACATGCCCAACAGCAAGCAGTGTGTGACAGTTTGGGTGCTCAACATTTTTGCTGACACTTGGCATTGTCAGTCTTTTAAATTTTAGCCCTCCTAGTGGTTGTGAAGGCATCTCTCATTGTGGTTTTAATTATAGTGTAATTATTGAATTGTAAAAGTTCTTTATATACTCTGGATACAAGTCCTTTGTCAGATATATGTGTTGCAAATATTTTCCCCCAGTCTTTGGCTTGACTTTTTATGTTCTTAATGATATCTTTTGAAGAGCAGAGTTTTAAAATTTTGATGAATTTTATGCCTGTTCAATCTAATATAATTTGGGTCTGATTTGTCTTTTTTAAAATTAAACTTCTAATTTTGAGATAATTGTAGATTTATACGCAATTGTAAGAATAATCAGTGTATCCTTTGCCTAGTTTCCTCCAGTGGAAACATCTTGGGGAACTATAGTGCAATAGCACAGGCGAGATACTAATATCAACACAGTCAATATCCAGAACATTTTCGGCAGAATAAGAATCCCTCCTACCCCTTTCCCAGTCGCACCCACTTGCTTACCAACCCAGCCCTCCTTAACACCCAGCAACCACCAATCTCTTGTTCTCCATTTCTGTCATTTTGTCATTTCAAGGACATTATGTAAAGGGAGTCATATAGTATGTAAGCTTTTGGATTCTTTTTCCTACTTAAGAGTAATTCTCTGTAGAGTCATTCAAGTTGTTACAAGTATCAATAGTTTGTTTCTTTTTGTTGCAGAATGGTGGTTCCATGGATAGATACAGCACACTTTGTTTTGTTTAACCATTCACTTGTTGAAGGATATCTGGGTTGTTTCCAATTTGGGACTATTATGAATAAAGCTTCTACAAACATTTGTTTATAGGTGTTTGTGTGAACATAAGTTTTTATTTCTCTGGAATAAAAGCCCAGGAGTGTGCCTGATGAGTTGAATGGTAGTTGTGTGTTTAGTTTTTTAAGAAACTGCCAGACTGTTCCAGAGTGGCTGTGCCATTTCACATTCTAGCCAGCAATGTATGAGGGATCTTGTTTCCCCACATTTTTTGGCCAGCGTTTGGTATTGTTGCTTTTTTTTTTTATTATTATAGTAATTGTAATTGGTGTGTAGTGATATATCACTGTGGTTTTAATTTGCACTTTTCAAATGGCTAATGATGTTGAACATTATCTGTCCAATGCCACAGAGGCCTGCTGGCTTCCCTCCTAGCACCCGTGACTATTCATCATCATTCCATCTGTTTGTTTCTATGAGGACTGCAGAGTCCATGAAGGCAGGCACCTCGTCTCTTCTGCTTCCAGGCATAACTGCATGCCTGACACAGTGCCTGGTGTACAGGACACACCCAGGAGACATCTGTGGAGTGGGTGAATAAGGCTCAGAGAGGGAAGCGACTTGCTGAGATCACACAGGGGCATGGTGGCAGAGCCAGGACGAGGAAGCCAGTCCCTGGCCTATGGTTACTGGCCACTCTGGGCAGCTGGGAGGGGGCTAGGTCTGGGCAGGGACACACATATTAGGGGCTGATTGCATTAAATCGTGAGCTCCTTAGAACAACCTGGGGGGACAGCAGGTCAGGTGGAGAAGTAGGTGTTACGATTCCTTTCCCCTTCCAGGGAGATTAAGACTCCACAAAGGGCAGACCCAAGCCAAGACCTCTGGCTGGGGGCCTCCGTCTGGAAGGTCAGGCCGCAGTCCCTTCCCACCTGGAGGAGGAGGGGGGATGGTGGAGGGGAAGACCCCAGGCCTCCTCGGCCGGGGAGGAGGCCCAGACAAACTAAGGATTTACCAACTTTTTCTCCAGGGGTGGTGGTATTTAAAAGAACAGTTGAAAGAAGGCAATGCAGAAAACCCGAGGACTGGCCCTTTAATGGTGCAATTCCAGGCACTGGGGACAATGAGGGGCCCCCTGGCATCTACTGGATCACACCGTTTAAGGAAACTGGCCTTTAGATAACTGCCGTGCAATGCTGGGAGGAGGGACTATTCTCCTCAGAGAAGTGAGCCAACTTGCCCAAGCTCACAGAAGTAGCAGTGAGACCCCGACAGAGCCGTCCGGGGCTCCGCAGCTCTTCCTCCCACTCCTCGCTGCACTCAGAGGTGTGGGCTAAAGACGCATTTCTTGGGCAGGTCGCTTAGTGTGTCCCGGCTGGGCTGGGAGCCCCTCTCTCTCCCCTCGACCCAGGGGCTCCTCCTGCGGCCTCAGAGGCTCACTCCAGCGTTAGTGTCCCTGGAGTAGTGTGAGGAAGAGGCCAGTCTCAGGCTGGTGTCCCCAGAGATTTGGTTTTGAGGGTGGGAGAGGAGGAAGAGGAAGTTCTGTGTGTTGCCCTGAAGTGCTCTACAGGTGCCAAGACGTGGGAAGAGAACATGTGGGTCTTTCCGGGAAGAGAGTCTGAAAATCAAGGAAAGCATCGAAAGAACTCAGCTTCAGAGTAAAATATTCCTGGCGTTAGCCCGGCCGGGCCACATTCAGCTTGACCTCCAGTGCTTGAGACCCCTCCCTGTGGGCCTCAGTTTCCACTATGGTAAAAACGAGAAAATAGCCCAGTGCTGTGCTGGAGCCAGTTCACGCTGGCTCCCAAGAGCTAATTGGTGCATTTTCAGGAATTTTGGGAGCCAGTTGTTAACATCATCGTTAACAATGAAATTATGTAATAGAAGTCACTCATGTCATTGAAGAATGAGTGAAGTTCCAACATGACCTTCATTGTTTCACTTTTCTCTTACCCCTTAACTTAAACAAAAATGTCCACCGGCATTCATGAACTCCATTTGGGGGCCAGTTGTTAAACCCGTAATAGCACAGCCCTGGTGATAACCACTTGTGGGTGCGGTGAGCATTCAATGGGACGTTTGTGATGGAGGTGCCAGGGGTGGCCATCTCTACCACTGCCCCCTCCCCAGGCCACCTCCAATAAACTCGCCATCTGAAGACAAAATAGCACGCCGGCTGGGTAACCACAACTGCAAGACAAACCTCATCCTTCATCCCGGGACCGGCTGCCCCTGAGTTCTCCCCGTGCAGGGAAGTTCTGAGGCCGACAGCCTGAACCTGAGAGTCAGTATTATTGATTCGTAAGTCAGGAGTGGGGGCTTTGGAAGGGCTATCCAGGGTGGCTGATGAGGGCCCCCGTTTGATTCAACCTTCTCTGCTTCCTGCCCGGTCACTGTGTCTCTCGCTCTGCACACGTGGGCCTGGGGCAGTAGGAGGCCAGCGTGGCTTCTCTGGGGCTCGGCTCCAGCCTGTTGCAGGTCCCAGCCCCCAGGGGGCAGAGTGGCTCCATGGAAGGGAGGCCCAGCTCACTCAGTCCCGGCGGGCAGCGCAGGGCTGCCAGGGGTGGGGTAACGAGGGAGTAGCATCTAGTGAGCCCCTGCGATGTGCCAGGCTCTCTGCTGGGCACCCTGGTGCCTGTGAACGATTTGGCCCTCAAGAAGGTCTTGCAAGGTGGAGTGTCGTGCTCTCCCTGCTTGCATCTCAGACCATCAAGGAGACCTCCCGCCACCCTCCTTGTGCCTTCTCTGCGTTTCTCTCCCCAGCCCAGTGTTCCCTGCCCCTCATGCATTGAGTATTTTGGCTTCTGCCCTGCTGTCACGCCTTCCCGCCTCTCCAGCATGACCACATCTGAATTCTGTTTGTTTTTTTTTTTTAGAGACGGGGTCTCGCTCTTGCTCAGGCTGGTCCCGAACTCCTGACCTCAAGCAATCTTCCCGCCGTGGCCTCCCAGAGTGCTAAGATTACAGGCGTGAGCCACTGTCTGCCCCCATGAGGACCTGGGCTCCAGGTGGGCAAGCGCTTTTGTCTGTTTTGTTCACTGCTCTATTCCCGGCACCTGGTGAACTGACCATCACGTGCAGGCAGTCAATACATATTTGCTCAGTAAATAGTGAATGGATCTCCATTTTCTAGACAATGACATTGAGTCTCAGAGAGGGGCAGCAGCTTTCCTGTGTCACACAGCATTAATGGTAGAGACAGGATTTGAACTGTTTTCTACCTGAACCCGAAGACTGTGCTCTCAGCCTACAGCTTTAGTCCCTCCATGTATGACAGCCTGTACACATGTGTTTGTGTGTCTTGTGGGTAGGGGCAGGAATGGGCACAAGGGTACTTACTGATTTATTCAGAAATATTTTCTAAGTGCCTACTGTGTGTCAGGCATAGTGCCGGCACTGGGGACCTATCGATCAGCAAAGCAGACACATCTGTACGCTTGTGCCTGTATTTCTGTGTGCATTCGGTTGTGTTTACTGTAGCGGATGCATACGTGCCCATTTGTGCATGCGTGTGTCTAGAGTACTTGTCTATTTTTGTATGTGCTGGTGTGTGTCTTCTGCTGTGTATGTGAGTAGAACTGTGTGTTTTGGAGTTTTAGAGTGTAGTTTTGGAGCAGACCGCCTGGCTCCTGTCCATACTAACTATGCAACCATGGGCGAGTTTCTTCAAACTGCTATACCTCAGTTTTCTCATCTGTGAGATGGGAATAAGGACTGTTGTTCACTTTCTGGGGTCCTTTAGGAAAGTGCTTCTCAAAATATAGACAGGACTGGTTCCCGTCCTATGACTGTTTGTTACTGGTCAGTAATGGGATAGGCACAGGCATTTTTTTTTTTTTGAGACAGAGTCTCACTCTGTTGCCCAGGCTAGAGTGAGTGCTGTGGCGTCAGCCTAGCTCACAGCAACCTCAAACTCCTGGGCTCAGGCGATCCTCCTGTCTCAGACTCCCGAGTAGCTGGGACTACAGGCATGCGCCACCATGCCCGGCTAATATTTTCTATATATTTTTAGTTGGCCAATTAATTTCTTTCTATTTTTAGTAGTGATGGGGTCTCGCTCTTGCTCAGGCTGGTTTCGAACTACTGACCTTGAGCGATCCACCCGCCTCGGCCTCCCAGAGTGCTAGGATTACAGGCGTGAGCCACCGCGCCCGGCCAAAGCTAACTTTTTGAGACCTGGGTGTCCCATGGGAGACTCTGTTTTCCATGAGTACATGAAATGTACATGTTAATAAACTTCTGTTTTCTCTTATTAATCTGTCTTTTGTAATAAGAGTTTATTCTAACTAAGAACCTATGGAGGCTATTCTTCCCCTGCATAAGTATTAAAACAAGGGAATAACTTAACTATTCTAATCAAAATTCTAGTAAACCTGCTATATTTTCATGGAGAAATTATTTCTGGAACTAATTCTTCAAACCTATTTAACTCTTGGATCAATTTTCTGTACAGTACAGTTAAACTGCTTCCAATTATTTTCCATTCTCATTCTACTGAAATTATTTTCATATAGATCAATTTCACAGCAAAGATTTCACTCTTATAGTCATAAGCAATGGCTCTGACACAAATGACACAGGAGCTGAGACATGGTCAGACCAGTCCTATATCTACAAGCAGGAAATTTATCTTTATGCCAAAGCCAGCATCTCGTAGAAATAGTTCTCCATTCTTTCTTATGTCCTGATCCATTTCTTCTTAACTGCCTTATGCTTTTTTCCTGATCTTTTTTGTTTTCTTCTCAGTTTTCCTGTAAGTCAAATCTTTCTGTTTGAAAGGAAATAATGGCAACTCAAAA
>CAUYRT010098871.1:0-51010 GCA_963574885.1 Lepilemur ruficaudatus
AATCTTTTCAATAAATGGTACTGGGACAACTGGATATTTATATGTAACAGAATGCAGTTGAATCCCTACCTCATATCCTATTCAAATATTAACTAAAAATGGATCATCAATTTAAATGTAAGAGATAAAACTATTAAACTCTTAGAGAAAAGCAGAGGCATTAATTTTTATGACCTTAGATTAGGCAGTGGTTTCTTAGATGTGACACCAAAACCACAAGTGACAGAAGAAGAAAATAGATAAATCAGACGTCATCAAATTATAAGCTTGTACATCAAAGAATACCGTCAAGAAAGTGAACAAAAAAGCCACAAAATGGGAGAAAATATTTGCAAATCACATGATATGTGATAAAGGTCTAGTGTTAGAATATACAAAGAACTCCCTACAACTCCACAACAAAAAAAGACAAACATTTCTCTGATGATCAGAGATGATGAACATTTTTTTATATGTTTTTTGGCCATTATTCTGTCTTCTTTGGAGAAGTTTCTGTTCATCTCCTTTGCCCATTTATAAATGGGGTTTTAATAGTTTTAAGGTCTGATAACAAGAATTAAAACTATTGATTCTTTAAAAATCAACAACTAATGACTTCTCACATTGAGATCAGATTATAATTTTACTTATATAAACATTTTGAGAAGCCTAATGAATATGGATACTGAAATATCAAAAAAACAAGATCTAAATTAAATGTGAAATAAAAACTTGAGGCTTATATTCATGATACATTGTTATATCTATAGGCTAGTTTTATTTGCATTTAATTTCAAACACTAGTGAGATATTCAAATGGTGAAAGCACGTGTGATTTATATGCAAGATGAGAGAGAGAGGGAGAGAGATTTACTTATCTCAAGCAAATTTTCAATACTTATCCTTATATTGTATTTATTTTTATAATATTCCATATAAAAATACTTTAATTTAATCACATTCTGACTACAATCATGACTAAATACAAGTTGTCTTCACCAAAAAGCTATATTCATGTGTTTAAGCTTAATTTGCATAAGAAAATTACAACAATGCCAAAATGTCCATTTTGATTTAAATTTTCAAAAAAGTAGACTAAAGAACATACTTAATGGACCTCAAAAGTCCATTTTGTAGAGTAATTATATTTGCTTAATACATGAACATCTTGTATGCTTGCATTAATTCATTAGTACTTTATTAAAACTATTATCAACATTAAGGAATGTTCAAAGTTCTATAATTTCCTTCTAATTTAGACTTAATTGTGTGCTATTTTCAAACACTGTCATTTAAAAAGGAAAATGCTAGGTGAAAACACATTCAGTGCAATGCATTAAAATTTTCCCATTAAGTTCAGCATTACAAGTTAATTAAATTATATTTTCTCAATAATCATTAAATTGAAACAAATAGATATGTTATGAATTGAGACTCACTGAAGTTTAACTATAATTTATAATCTTCATAGCATAAGTATACTTAATATATGTTTAATATTGAAACACATTTATTTTTTGTTTAATAAAAATTGAATTATATAAAAAAGCAATAAGTAAAAATTGTCTTTTTTGGGGAACTTTTAATGAGAAACACTTTGAAGTTCAATTCATTAATTTTCTTTCTGCCTATTTCACAACAGAACTTATGTTCCTTTCTTAATTAATTTTCTGCCTATTTTAATGGTAGTAAAATATTGGGAATATAGAAGAAAAACACATAAGGTTCTTCTTACAAATATGTTCACATTCTTGAATTTTGAAAAGTGTTCACCTATTGATTACTGATATAGTAATTGAAAAATTATAAAATCAGTAGAACTAAAAGTTAAAAAGGTATTAAATATTTTATTTTTCACTTCCAACACATATCTTAAGTTGGCATTGTGAGTAAGTAAAGAGATAGTCCAGTGCATTTTGGTGGACATCAGCTTAGAGAATGCAAAGCCCAGATTCAAAGAACAACATTAAAACACAGAGCACAAACACAATTTTATCTCTACCTCATTTCTAAACATCAGGAGACTTAAAGTGGAATCTTAAATTGGGACCAAAATGTAGAAACTGCCCTGCACTCATTTCTATGTGAAGTAGAATATTCTAGAAAATCAGTAATTAAGAAAATCTAAAAGTATCAATATAAATAACAAATATGTCACCTATCATTCAATTAAGTTATATTTTATTGCTTTAAAATGATCTTAGATGTTGACATGGGATAAAACAATATTTAAGATATTTTCCATCTTTTCATTTTTGATATTAATATACCTATTTTGTTGAACTGAGTTTCTATAAGCTAAATTATGAGAACTATATTTCAACTACTTTAACTTTTTTTAGATATATGAAGATGAAAGCAGAGTTATTAGAAAGTGTCCACTGAGCAATGGAACAACTGAAATCTGAGTCTTCTCTCTTCCCTGATTGTCACGTCACACTGGTGCAGCTTCATGCGCTGACTACGGGGTTTGTAATCAGAAACAATCGGTTCACCATGTTGAAAAAGCTACATCCAAATCTCCTGTTATAGACAAACAGTCCATTATAGTCAAATGTTGTATAGATCATATTTGTTTTCCAGATTAAGTGTCCTGTATGTACTTGAGTCCTTGCTCTGCAAATCCATTTGCATGTGGCAAATTCATCACAATCTTTTGGTTTTCCTGCAGGACTGTTAGAGGCCAGCCACAGAACTGTGTTTCAGAGCCTCTTGGATTCCACGGTCTCATGAATTTCGGAGGCTGAGGGCTCCACAAGTTTGATCTAGATATGACCTCACACTCACGAAGTAAAGTTCAGTGAGTATGTGCTGGACACCTGTGCTGTGCGGGATGCACTGAATCCCAAGCCCCCTCTGACTCGGTGCGGGGAACGGCAAGTGCGCATGGCTCCAGCGCAAACCAGAGTGAGTGTGAGTGTGCGCAGTCCCGCGGAACAGACGAGAAAGTGACATGTGTTCCAGAGTGGGAAGAGGAAAGAGTTTGAAGAGGATTGTTGTGAAAGGGGTCATGGCAATCAGTGGGCAGGGCAACCTGGAAATCAGGGACAACACGTTTGTGGATGATATGACCTCTGGAAAAACTTCAGACACTGTGTGTGTTTTTGAAGGGCGGAGACAAAGGGAAGACTTTCTGGAAGAAAGAGCATTGTGAGTGAGTGAAGGTGACAGGCTGGAAATTAGGTTGGTCATGTTTGGAGAACAGAAAATGACCTTGTAAACAATTAACTAAAATCAGAGCATTTTCTATATTAGACTTAAATTACAGCAGTGTCTAATTAAAACTGGAAATACTTTTTTAAGAGTAGTAGGGAATAGCCTAGAAAAATCAAATTGTGGAAACATTAAAATGTTATTTGGAGCTATATTACTAGTCATTTAACAACAAAGAGTAATTATTGAACATATTTGAGAAGGAAGTCACGGCTCCCAGAACTGTATTTTTATACCACTTTGGATTAATAGAACTCGAGGGCAGTGGTCACGCATCTTTGAAAGTCACAGATCCTACTGTCCCACGGACTCTCACCTGTATCCGTTCCACTTCAAGAAAGGTCGCTGTTTGGAAGGCTCTTTCCCACTGGGCGAGGTCACAGTCCAACTCCACGGAGAAGTAGAGGTCCTCCCCCGACTCAGACTGCACGGTGAAGCAATGCCTCCGCCGGTCCAGCAGGTCACTGTCCTGGTGAAAACCTGGAGTTACAAAGGCTGACACGCATCCCCTTACATGGCTACATGGCTATTCCCGACTGGAGCAAGGTGTGGACAGTGAAAAGGATAACACTCTATGACATCACTAAATCTTCATGAAAAATAGTTACAGCAACCAAGACTCCAGGCCTCAAAGTCTGTAACTGGCACACTATTCTCTGTTCACACTGGAGCGTGTCCATGAAGTGGACGTGAGGGTTTCTGGCTTCATGTCTTCCTAGCAGCTAACCACCAAAGCAGTGAACACGCGAGCCTCACTGTATGCAGTGCGACGGGTAACGCACGATCTCCTCTCCTCCTTAGAGCCGTCACAATGTTGAATTAAATACTTATGAATGTGTTTGCAAATTTTAAAGAGCTTTATAAGCTTTTTAGGTTTTTACTGTGTTTATTTTTGAAACAAAGAATTATCAAAATATTCTTCTCTATGAGTCTAACTTGCCTACAGCAATTCTACTGCTTTACAAAAAAGCACATCTACCTTACTTGTGTAATGGTATTTCAATGAGTCAAAAAGATTTTGACACTGACAATTTCTTGGTCTTTACAGAAGTTTTCATTCATTCATTTGGGAACTAAAGTGTTCACAAATTTATGTGTATTCCAATTTAAGACATGTTAAAATGAGAAAAAAATGCAGCTAAGAATTTATGAAATAGTGTAACCCAATATAATATGTCAGATATGGCCTTTGAAATGCAGTCATGCCACCTACATAGTTTTGGTGAATGACTGACCCCGTATATGATGGTGGTCCCATATGATTATAGCAGAGCTGAACATTTTCTATCACCTATTGACACTGCAGCCATCCTAACATTGTAGCGAAAAGCATCACTCAGGTGTTTGTGTTGATGCTGGTGTAAACACAACTATTGCCCTGCTAGTCATATAAAACTGTAGCACATACAATTATAATATACAGTACATAATACTTGCCAATGACAATAAATGACTATGTTACTGGTTTACGTATTTACTATACTATATTTTTTATTGTTATTTTATAGTGTACCCCTTCCACTTAAGAGAAAATAAAGTTAAGGCTGAGGCAAGAGGATAGCTTGAGGCCAGGAGTTAGAAACCAGCCTGGGCAACATAAGTGAGAGCCTGTGTCTACTAAAAATAGGCAAAAATTTTAAAAAAGCCAGATGTGGGGGTATGTGACTATAGTTCCAGCTACTCGGGAGGTTGAGGCAGGAGGATGGCTTGAGCCCAGGCATTTGAGGATGCAATAAGGTATGATCATGCCACTACATTCCAGCCTGGATGACAGAGGGAGACCCTGTTTCAAAAAAAAAAAAAAAACAGAAAAAGTTAACTGCAAAACAGCTCAGGCAGGTCCTTCAGGAGGTATTTCAGAAGGCATTGTTATCAAAGGAGATGGCAGCTCCATACCTGTTACTGCCCCTGAAGATCTTCCGGTGGGTCAAGATGTCGAGGTGGAAGACGGTCATATTAATGTTCCTGACCTTGTGTAGGACTAGGCTAATGTGTGTTTGTGTCTTGATATTCAACAAAAAAAGTTTAACAAGCAAACAAAAACAAAATTGCGTAACTAATAGTGCTACTACAAAAGCATCAAACAGTTAAAAAATTTAACATGTTTATAAAGGAAAAAGTAACAGTAAGCTAAGTTTAATTCATTATTTAAGAAAGAAAACATTTTTAAAATAAATTTAGTGTATGCTAAGCGTCCGGGCTCTGTACGGTCTACAGCAGTGCACAGTGACGTCCGAGGCCTTCACACTCTCTCACCCTCGCCCACTGACTCACCCGGAGCAACTTCCAGTCTTTGTTCCTCCATTCATGGTAAGTGCTCTGTACAGACGTTCCACTTTTCATCTTTCATACTGTATTTTTGCTGTTCCTTTTCTGTTTAGATGTGTTTAGATACACCAATACTTATTGTGCTACAGCTGCCTGCTACATTCAGTACAGGAACAAGCGGCACCGGTCTGTGGCCTGGGAGCAGCAGGCTGTGCCATCCGCTGGGTGTGTAGAGGGCCACAGCATCTAGGTTTGCGTGAGCGCACTCTGGGACGTTCGCACGACAGCGGAAGCACCTACTGGGGAGGCGTTTCTTAGAACATATCCCTGCCACTAAGCAGCTCATGATTCTATATATGGAGGAGGATACTGAAAATTGTCAAAAGGTTAATCATTGATATCTTTAATCATTTTGTAATGTGGAGGTCTGTAAATGTATCATCATTAAACTCTCAACTCATTAGATGAAATTCTCTGCTTTGGCAAGTGTTTTGATAATAATAAATACTCTCCTTCTTTCCCACTGTGATTCCTATGGCTGCTGGAAGAGAGCTAACGGCAGGAAGTTACCCCCGTGCTGTAGAATTCAGCGCTGGCACTGCTGCCAGTAGATGCTCAGGGGGCTGAAAGGATGATAAACTGTCTCTGTGTTTATTGATTTTCCTATCCTGTCTGAAGGGAGAAAAAATGGACACATAATATTTTTGTGAATATAATTCAGTGATAAACAGGTTTTTTTATAAAACAGTTTTTTTTTAAAAAAAACTGTTTAAAAGGTACTTTTATAAAAAATACTTTTTAGTAATCTGGAACTTATAATGTCTAAGTGGGGAGACAAGGACAGATAACAACCACACAAGTAACTATGTTAGCATAGATTATTGCAAATGCCATTATAAAAAATAAGAATGTGGTGTTACATCAAAATAGATTGAAACGCCAAGGAAATGTTCTCTGGGGACTAACCCCTCTACAGTGGCAGAAAGACGAGTAGATTAAAGCTAAAAGTGGAAGGGAAGGGTATCCTTTCAGAGACAGGGGTGGACTGGCTGAGGCCTGAAGCAAGGGTGAGGGGGGACAAGCCAGAAATCTGGAGAAAAGGTGGGGGGCTGGGGAGAGCCAAGGCTGGGGGCAGACATGAGGTCACCGGTCTGGTTATGAATTGTTACTTGACGTAAGTTTAACGACAAGCTACTGTAGCAAAAGTTTTAGTATGCCCTTTCTTTATATTGCAGATATTTCAACATCTACATTAGCTTTGGAATTGATAACATTGGCACAAAAATTAATTGTAACTAAATTCTGCAGAGTTTCCAGAAACTTTGCCACTTTTATGGTTTATTAAATTGGCCTTATCTTTCCTTGTAATATAAAATGTTAATGCTATTACTCTCCAGAAAATTTTTATTTTTTTTCTTTTCATAAACTTAATGTTGCGATAGGACCTTGAAATGACCTTCATGTAAGATTTTCTGTTCTTTTGGCAAATCTTGACTCCTTTACTCTTTTAAAACTCTATATAATGTCTTCTCTTGCATTACCCAAGCACTGAAGCTCTCTCAGACCAAGAGTCCTCTAATCAACTCTGCAGATATAGTCCCAGCATCTCTGGACACTTGCCGTCATTGCTATCGTTACTCCTAAGGCACCTGTCATGCACTGACTCACACTGCCAACTGCCATGGGCATTTGAGTGGCCAGGCCTCAGTGTAGTGAGGAAGTCAAACATGTAAAAATAATAAAAAACACTATGACAGTGCAGTAGAGGTTAACATGCTAAGGAAACTGAATAAGGAACAATACACCAAAATCAAGAGAATACAGGAAGAGGAAAGGTGTACCCTGGGGGGAGATGTAGCATCATCAAGGACTTAGAGCAATGCAAGAGCAATGAGGCACCCAGGTGATCCTACTGAGAAATTCACAGCAATGCACTTGCCGGGAGAAGCCACCGGAGGCTCCTCGTCAGAAAGAGGCAGCAAGGACCGTGCTTCAGAGACAAGAGCAAGTGAGCAGGAGGAGGGAGAAACTGCAGACAAAGCAGCATGTTTCGATCCTTTATCAGAAGTTTAGTGAAAAGTGACTATAGCCCAAACATTTTAAAGATCTTCTTTCAAAGTAATCATCTAAAATAACTGACGCTGGATCCCCTCTTTGGAGTCTCCACCTTGGCTGCCTAAGAGATTTCAAAAGCTTGTGTTCCCTCCACGTGGTTGCCGCCCTTATCGAGTTACATACAAGTAATAATATATATTGCTAACTGAACAATTAAGTAATAACATACGCATACATAGAGACTGGCATTCGCTAGAAGCATTAATAGCATAATGAGTATTTATGCACGTTTATCCACACAGACGTGAGAAAAAAATTTTTTCCCTATGTATTCACATAGTTCTGTCTCTCACCCCGCTGTCTTGCTTGCATGCACACATATGCTACAGTGGGCTGATAAGAGCACAAGCTCTAGCTTGAGAATGCTGTCTGGATTCAAATCTCAGCTCTCCCATTTATTAGTAGGTAATCCTGGGGAAATTGATTGCCATATCTATAGCTTCCCTCACTCGTCTGTAAAATGGAAAGAATTAATTGATCTCATGATTAAATAAGATATTATAGATAATGTTAGCTTACTTTCTGATACATAGTGGTTCTTAATTACTGTTAGATATTTCTGTTATCAATGTTGATATTCAGTAAAATAAATATATGTCATTCCCCAAACTCACCTTCTTTGACTTGCTCTCAATACACATCTGTCTGTTGTCAGAGTGTGACCTTTGCCCCAGTAGAAATGATAGCCTCCAAAATACTTTCTCACTCATTGGAAAGTATAATTCAATAATGGCAATTATAGTAATAATAACTAAACCTATCTTTCTCACTTCTTCAGAAGTATCCCCGATTTTGTCAGATTTGTTCCAAATCCTCGGGACACTTTCTGCGGACAGTAACCTAGGCTGTCCTTCCCAGGACACCTCTCGGATTTCTAGAGCAATGTTCCAAAGACAACACATTATGCATATGTTTGCTAGTAATGCATATGTCTGTTTGCAAGTACTCAGAGGTCAATGGGTATAATTAAAGTGTATTTTTATTAAAAATATATAACAAGCTATGTTTTAAAAATAATCAATGAGATTATAGATACCACCAGCCAGAAATCTTCTATTTTGCTTAAAACATATAAGAGTAAAGGCAGAAAAAGCTGCCAAAATTCAGTGAGTTATCACTGCTAAAGCTTTCGCATATGTCAGTATGGTTTCTTCTCTCCTTCACACTACTATTACTCATCCGACACTTGCTAACTTGGCAAGTCACTTGTTTCACACTTTTCCAGGTTCACCTAGCATTGCTTTAGTATCAGTTACTTTTTTCATTCAAGTTAATGGTATCTGTGGATTTTAGAATAGAAATGAAAAAGAAATAACCATAGCACGGATAAACATTTTCTCATTATTATATTAAACATAAGCTGTAAAGCACATCACTCAACCCGTATATTTATGATGGTTACATGTGTTACTGCTTCTTTTAACTTGAACTTACAGTGAATCAGAAAATCATTCAGTCTTTAGGCATGAAGTTATTTAAACCAAATAAAAATTGCATTTTTTAAGGAAAAAAGAACAGGTCTAGGAAGGATTCTTCAGCAACAAATAATGATTTTGATTCTTTTGCAGATATTATAATAGTTAAAAATGAAAAGAAAAACAATACTAACAAAATTAAATCTCGCCAACTAATTTAGAGTTACACTTCCAAGTATAATCAGGTGTCTAAACTGGCTGACTAACTCTACATTAAGTCCAACACAGAAAATGGTAGTTTTAATAACATACTATAATACCATTTTTCATTTTTATGAAGAATGTGATTCCATAAAAATGAAAAATAGTGTTCTTGACATTATCATGGAGTAAAAATTTTCATATAAATCAAAATATTGTTAGGAATATTTTCCATCATTAGATTTTGGAAAGGAGAAAGTTGGGAAATTGGCTCAAAATTTTATAAATCTGACTCTATGCATCACAGAACAGAAAGGATGTTTGAGAATTATTCAGCTAATGTTACTAATATGGACAGATAACTTCTGATATAAGTTATATTAGCTGAAAAATTATATAACCTCCAATTTAGTTTTTAAAAATTTTGTGCTAGGTAGACATAAATTAAAAGCCAGTAAAAGTAATACACATGAATTATGACTATTTCCATTTTTTATAGCTATGGAAGATCACCAAGATATTAGAATTACCTTCCTGTTAAAATGTTACCTAATGACCACTGGAGTAATTATTTTTAATATCACCTAGCCTTTAAATTAATACTCAAATAGTCACATGTAAATTTCATGATATCAAAAGGGAAAGAAAAAAATCTCATTTTTTATTGACAAATTATAGATGTACCTACATGGGGTACAGAGTGGTGTCATGATTTTGAGTACACTGGAAATGTAATGGTTAAAGCAGGCCAGTTAACACATTTATCACCTCCACTATTTATTGTTTCTTGTGAAAAGAACATTTGAAATGTACTCTCTTGAAAAAATGCAAATGTACAGTACTCAAGTAATAGCTATATTTACCATGCTGTGTAACTGCTTTCAAAATAAGAAAAAAAATTAAATAAAACTTATTCCTCCTACCTAGCTGAGGCTTTGGACCTTTTTAATATCCTCTTCCCATTCTCGCCAGCGCCAGCCTCTGGTAACCATTCTGCTTCTGTGACTTTTGTTTGAGGTTGTGAGAACGTGTGGTATTCATTTGACTTTTGTGTTTGGATTATTTTACTTATTATAATGTTCTCCATTTCCATCCATGTTATCACTAATGGCAGAATTTCTTTCTTTTTCAATCTGGAGTAAGATCCCATTGTGTATACACACCACGGTCTTTATCCAGTCGCCTTTGGATCGACACTTGGGTTGATTCCGCAACTTGGCTGTCGTGAATAGTGCTGCAATAAACACAGGAGTGCAGATATCTCTTTGACATGTTGACTTCAAATCTTTGTGGCAAATACTTAGAAGTGCGATTGCTGGGTCATGTGGTTGTTCTATTTTTAGTTTTTTGAGGAACCTTCATACTGTTTTCCATAGCAGTTGTACTAATTTACATTTCCAAATATAGTATGTAAGTGGTCCCTTTTCTCCACACCTAACCACCACTTGTTATCCTTTGTCTTTTTGATAATAGTGATTCTAAAAGGTATGAGGTGATATCTCATTGCGGTTTTAATTTGTGTATCCCTAATGATTAGTGATGTTTCACATTTTTTAAAATGTATCTGTCAGGCATTTGTATTTCCTCTTTTGAAAAATGTCTATTCAAATCGCTTCCCCGCAAATTTCTTCATCAGATTATTTGTTTTCTTGCTATTAAGTCATTTGAGTTTCTTATATATTTTAGATATTAATTCCTTGTCAGATGTATGGCTTGTGCATACTTTCTTCTGATCCATAAGTTGTCTCTTCACACTGTTACTTCTTTTGAGGTACAGAGTTTTTATTTTGATATAATCACATTTGTCTCTCTTTGCTTTTGTTGCCTGTACCATTTGGGTTGAATCTAAAAAATCACCCAGATCAATGTTATAGATTTTCCCCTACATTCACTTCTAGTAATTTATGGTTTCAGATCTGAAGTTTAAATCTTTAATCCATTTTGATTTTATTTTTGTACATAGTGTAAGGTAAAAATCCAATATCATTCTTGTAAATATTGATATTCAGTTTTCCCAGCAGCATTAATTGAAGAGACTGTTCTTTTTTCATTGTATATTCTTTGCATCATTCTGGAAGATCAATTGACTGTAGATGCATTTGATCTTTTCTGGTCTCTCAGGTCTGTTACATTGGTCAGTGTGTCTATTTTTATGCCAGTACAATGCTATTTTAATTGCTATCACTTCACAGTAAAGTTTGAAATCAGGTAGCATGATGCCTCTAGCTTCATTTCTTTTGTTCATGATTGCCTTAACTATTTGGGATTTTGCTGGTTCTGTATGAATTTTAGAATTGTTTTTTCTATATTTATGAGAAATGCCATTGGTATTTTGATAGGGATTGCATTGAATTTGTAGATCATGTTAGGTAGTAAGGACATTTTAACAATATTAAGTCTTCCATGCCATGAAGACTGGATATCTTTCCATTTATTTTTGTCTTCTTCAATTTCTTTCATTTATGTTTTATAGTGTTTAGTGTACAGGTTTTTCACCTCCTTGGTTAAATTTATTCCCAAGTATTTTATCATTTTATACCTATTATAAATAGTATTTTTCTCTTGATCTCTTTTTCCGAAAGTCTGCTTTTATTGTGGAGAACTGCTACCAAATTTTGTGTGTTCACTTTGTGTCCTGCAAATTTACTGACTGTGTTTATAAGTTCTAACAGTTTTTCTGTGGAATTGCTAGGGTTTTCTATATATGAGATTATATTGTGTGCAAACAGAAATAAGTTAACTTCTTTCTTTCCAATTTGTACGTCTTTTATTTATTTTTCCTGCATAATTGCTCTGGCTAGGAGCTCCAGTACTGTATTGAATAAGAATGGTAATACTGGGCACTCTTATCTTCTTTCAGATCTCACATAAAAAAACACAACTTTTCCCTATAGGGTATAATATTAGCTGTGGATTTGTCATATATGGCCTTATTGCATTTAGGTACATTTCTTCTATACCTAATCTGTTGAGAGTTTCTATCAAGAATAGATATTATATTTTTTAAATGCTTTTTCTTCACCTAATGAACTGATCATATGAGTTTTGTCCTTCATTTCATTAATGTGGTGTATCACACCTATTGATTTGTGAATGCTGAAACACCCTGTGTATCCCAGGGATAAATCCCATTTGATCATGGTGAATAATTCTTTTAATATATTCTTGAATTTGTTTTGCTAATATTTTCTTGAGGACTTTTTCATCTATGTTCATCAAGTATATTGGCCTGTAGTTTTCTTGTGATGTCCTTGTCTGGCTTTGGTATCACAGTAATGCTGGCCCTTATAAAGTGAGTTTGAAAGTGTTCCCTTCTCTCTGATCTTTTTAATTGGTTTGTGAAGAATTGGTATTGTCTTTTTTAAAAATGTTTGGTAAAAATCAGCTGTGAAGCCATCAGGACCTGGAGTTTTCTTTGATGGGAGACTTTTATTACTTATTCAATCTCCTCACTTGTTATTGGTCTGTTCAGATTTTTTATTTCTTTGGGATTTAGTCTTAGTAGGTTGTATGTGTCTAGAAATTTATGCATTTCATTTAGGTTATTCTATGATTTGACATATAATTTTTCATAATAGTTTTTTAAATTTTTATTTATTTATTTATTTTTGATTCAGGGTCTTGCTCTGTTTTCAAGGTTAGAGTGCAGCAGCCTCTACATAACTCACTGCAACCTCAGACTCCTCAAGTAACCTCAGCCTCTTGAGTAGTTAGAACCACAGGCAAACACCACCATGCCCAGCTCTTTTTTTTTCTAATTTTTAAAAAATATTTTATAGAGACAAGGTCTTGTTATATTGACCAGGCTGGTCTTGAACTCCTGGCCTCAAGTTGTCCTCATACCATGGCCTCCCAAAGTCTGACATTACAGGCATGAGCCACCACACCTGACCTAATAATCTCTTACTGTAATGACACCTCTTTCATTTCTGATTTTATTTGGTCTTTTCTCTTTTTCTTGGTTAGTCTAGCTAAAGGTTTTAATCTTTCCAAAAAAAAAACAAAAAAAAAAACAAAAAAAACCTCTTTATTATATTGATTTTTTCTATTGCTTTTCTAGTCTTCATTTCATTTATTTATGCTCTGATATTTATTTTTCTTTTTTCTTTGATTTTTTCTTTGCTGTTGTGTATTTGCCATCTTTCTTTCTTTTTGATATAGAGGTTTATTGCTATAAACTGTTGACTTAGAACTGCCTTTGCTACATACCATAAGTTTTGATATATTGTGTCTCCATCTTTGTTTGTCTCAAGATATTTTTAAGTTTTCCTTTTAATTTCTTCATTGACCAATTGGTTGTTCAGGTGCATATTGTTTAATTGTCCCGTATTAGTGAATTTCTGAAATTCTTACTGTTATTAATTTCTAGTTTCATATCATTGTGGTTAGAAAGGTATTTGATATGAGTTCAATCTTAAATTTGCTAAGACTTGTCTTGTGGCCTAACATATGATTTACCCTGGAGAATATTTTGTGTATGCTTGAGAAAAATGTATATTCTATTGCTGTTGGATGGAATGTTTTATAAATATCTGTTAGGTCCATTTGGTCTAAAGTATTATTCAAATTGAATGTTTCCTTATTAATTTTCTGTCAAGATGATCTGTCTAATATTGAAGGTAGTGTATTGAAGTCCTTTACTATTATTACATTGCAATTCATTTCTCCTTTCTTATCTTTCAATATTTGCTTTATATTTAGGTGCTCCACTATTGGGTGCATATATATTTATGATTGTCATATCCTCTCAGTGGATTGACCCCCTTTTCATTATATGATGTCCTTTTTTTGTCTCTTTTTATAGTTTTTGATTTAATGTCTAATTTATCTAAGTATCACTATCCCTGCTTTTTTGTGGGTTTCATTTGCATGAAATACTTTTTCCATCCCTTCACTTTCAGTCTGTGCATATCCTTAAAAGGGGAGTGCATCTCTTGTAGGCAGCATATAGTTGGATCTTCTTTTTCACCCATTCATTTACCTTGTATCTTTTTATTAGAGAATTTAATACATTTACATTCAAGTTAATTATTGATAGGGATGTACTTACAACTAACATTTAATTGTTTTCTAGAGTTGTGTTTTTTTTTTTTTAAGATACTTTTGTTCTTTCTTTCTCTCTTGCTGTTTTCCTCTGTGGTTTGATGATTTTCTATAGTGGTATATTTTTAAACTTTTTTATTTTTGTTTTATGCATCTTATGTAGACTTTTTCTTTTCTGGTTACTATGAGGCTTATGAAGAACATAGTACACTTATAATAGTCTAGTTCAAGCTGATAACAACTTTGATACATATAGCAACTCTATAATTAAAAGATTTTCAACATCATTAAAAGCAACACATAAATTTTACAATTCTTAATTTAAAATAAATGTTTAAGTAATTTAAAATAAAATTCAAGATGTGTGGAATATTTATTAAAATAAAATCAATTAAAATAAAACCAGTGAGGACTGTCTTTATGTAAATCAATTCATTTTTCTGGATTTTAGTTTCCTTATCTGGGAGAAGAAGAAATACAACTTTAAATTTCATCCTTCTTCTGGGGGAACTATAATCTCTTATATATTAACATTGGTATACTTTTCATATACTATCTTTATAATAATCCATCAAAATAGGCTGTAATCTTTATTTCTCTGATTAGGAAAATGGGTCTTGAACACACTGATTACTTCCCCACTTTGGAAGTTGTTTGGTCGAAAAATTAAGAACGTCAGTTTGAGAGTCATTCAACTTAAAGTTGAATGTCAGTTTAACCACTTATTTTATCTAAGAGTTAGCACAGTCATTTTTAGAGAGGACTTGATAGTACCTGCCTCAAGATTCTTGTGAAGATTAAATAAATCGATGGATGTATATCACTTAGAAAAGTGACAGCTATATACTAAAGTGGTCTATAATATCATTAACATCACATGATACAACTAACAATTACAATATTAACCATCACTAATATTAACTATTATTAAAAACCAAAATCAAATCTGACTCTGAACCCTGTATACATTTCAGGACACACACTTGTCTCTATGATATAAGGCAAAGCCAGGAAGCCTCCATCTTCTAACAAAATTAGCTAACAATATTTCTTGAAAAGAACAAATGCTTGTCAGAATGGTGTATTGTATAGACAAATCTGACTTTTCTGCCATTCTCTAGAGATAGTGTGTGTTGCCTGTGTGTGTGCCTACACAGGTGTGTGAATTCTGTGCCAGCTTAAAATAGCTACATAAATGTTAACCCTGATCCCTATAGATATTTATTTATAATTGCTGTTAGTATTTTTCATTTGAATAAGATCATTTCTGTTAAGAAATGATTTTATAGATATCCCATTTTCCATTCTGTATTTGAGAAAATTAAAATTTACAAAGACCAGATGACTTAAACAAGTCCACACCCTGAAATTTCAGAGATAATGGAATAGGTAAGATATGATTTTTTTAAAAAAATATAACCATAATCCACAGTTCTTTTTATTATCAGAATTAGAGTACATATTCTAAGATTAGAATTTTTACATTTAGAAATCTATGGGGAAAAGGTGGCTTATATAAGGTGGGTCTGGGATAAATTTCCGCCTACCTCTATGACACCAGAAAAGTGGCAGTTTAAAATGACAGAGTTCTTCCTATCAGCATCCCTCCTGTCACTGGGATTTACCTGACACAGAAGTAAATATATTGATCCATACCTTGGAGCAAACTCAAAGTTATTTCTCTATGGCTCTCATGAGCAGGCAATACACCAACCTCAACTTACTTCCTGTCCTTCTAGCATTCTGTTTATAACATTCATAATGATTCCTTTGTTAAACCTATCTACACAGCATTGCTCAAGCTCCTTCACTAACTTATTACGTCTTAGATTTAGCTGGCTTAGAGAAGAGAAGCACTACTTGAAAAAAAAAAAAAAGAAAAGAAAAGCTTGAGTAAAGACAACTAACCCATGTGAAAAAATACTGTGTGTGCACCTTCAAAGGGAAAATACACTTTTATATGATAATGTTTTTAACAAGTGGATGGCCCATATATAGAATGTAATTATCCAAAAACCTCAACTTTGTATTAATATCATTGCCTTTTATTTGCATTCTTGATTTCCTATTGAATATACTTGAAGCAGTTTTCATTACTATTTTGCTTGTATCAGACAGAATTTTCCCTATGACATTATTATTGAAACAAAAAGAAGCTTTACTAACATAAATGAGCATTATTAGAACCAGAAAAGCAAACAAACAAGCAGGAGAATGCAAAACGACAAGATTAATTTCTTATAATATTGAGTGGGATGACTTTCACAATTGCTTAATGGGATTAATGGTTTGAATTGATAGTTATAAAATTCATCTTCCAGATTTCAATTCTAGTATTCTATCTCTGAGAATAGTTACATTATCATAAAAAAATTTTCAAACTCATGCTTAGAAAACTCATAGGCAGAGAGTATGGGTTTTTCAGAGAAATGGCCATTCAGAGGGGTTGGGAAATACTATGTGTTGCTATAAAAGGGGACATCACAGGGCCACAACCAGTAGGAATTGTGGCTGGGTCCAACTTCAAGAAATAATTCAAACAATCCTACATTTAAATGTATCCTGAGAATGAAATTCTAATTCCTAACTGTTAATACTTGGTATGTGGAATTCGTCCTTCAATATTCCAGTGTTCCTTTGTGAAAACTCGATCTGCCCACTGCAGTTTATATTAATTTTTTCTTCGAAAAACAGGTGGTCATCACTTTTTAAAAAGTAACCTTTTATATCCTTGAGGACAATTATCAAGTCACCTCTCAGCTTTCTCTTTATGAAACCAAATGAAGCAAATTATTGCTTTCCTCATAGGTGCTATGTTTTAGCTACTTAATGATCTTAGTATCCCTCCACTGTAGCCTAGCCGACTTTTTCCAAATCCCTCAAGTAGTAAAAGCCATAAACTAGCAGTCTCCCACTCATATGGACCTGACCAACATGGGGTATAAAGGGGATACTTGTGTCACCTGAAATTGCATTTCTATTTATATACCCTTGTATACTGGATTAGTGCCCTGCCTGGGGAGATGTAAAAAGTGCAGATCATTGTGGGAACTTGTACCTGGCAGCAAACCCATAAAATGTGTTCAGTTAAATCCTGCACATTTTGTCAGATAAAGGGAAGTTTGGGGCCAAACTCTTCAATTAGCACTCATTAATATAGATGATATAATCTTTGGCCTGTCTTATGAGTCCCCTTCTAAAGAATTAGTCAGGTCTAAGGAGTGCTATTTCCATCCCATCCCGTTAGATGCGGTCCCCTCCCCACTCAATTACATCTTTTAAACAAATACAAATAACTTTCAACTGTGGAAGCCTTTTCTAGGCGAGCTCAACACTACCCATACTCTCTATTGTCTGAGCAGTACCCATAACAGGTACACAGTTGACATTCAATAAAAAGTGTACTGCATGCCTGCTGTGTGTCAGGCACTGTGCCCATCTGGGGACACACCACTGAGCAAAACGGATGACATCTCTGCCTGATGGAGCTTTGGTTTGAGTAAGACCAAGATAAACCATAAAGTAAACAAGAAAATGCTTAATCATGATGTGTCAGACAATGATAAAGACAGTTAAAAGCCTTAGGGAGTGCTAGCTTCAGGGGGCACAGCCATTTACAAAAGATGATAAGAAAAGGAGCCTTAAAGAGGTAACATTTGAGGAGAGGCATGAAGTAGAAGAGTAAACCATTTAAGACATCTAGGGAGGAAGGCAGTAAGTTCAAGAACCTGAGGCTGGTGTGTGCCCATCATGCTGGCAGACTTGGTCTGAGTGATCAGGCGAGTGGCGGGAGGCTGGAGCATTCGGGGAGGGCTGAGGCCCATGGCGCAGGGGAGACCTTACAGGGCCCTGAGATCTTTGGATTTTACTCTGAGTCAAATTGGAAGCTAACAGGAGGAAAGGGTTAAAGCAGGAAATCTGGTGAGAAACATGAGACCAATCCAGGTGAGGTCAGTGGTTTGGGATATACTTTGCTGGTGTATCAGATAAGGGCATGATAAAAAGATTTCTGGGGTTACTCTGCGGTCTAGGGCGTGAGTAACTGGAAAATTAGAATGGCTGTTAACTGAAGTGGGTGTTTGCAGTATGGGAACACATTAAATTTGACATGTGGACACCACACAGAGGCATCCAGAGGGCACTAAAAGCTTTCGGGTTTTTTGTTTCTTTTTTTTTTTTTTTTGATTTCAGAATACTGTGGGAGTACAAATGTTTTGCTGACATAAACTGCTTTTGTAACTGAGTCAAAGTTATAAGTGTGCCCATCTCCCAGATAGTGTGTGCACTGTGCCCCTTAGTTGTGAATTTACCCATCCCCCCCACCTGCTTGATTTCTTATGAATGTTATTCCCATATGTGCACATAAGTATTGATTGATTAGCTCCAATTTAATGGTGAGTACATGTGGTGTTTGTTTTTCCATTCTTGTAATACTTCACTTAGACGAATGGTCTCCAATTCCATCCAGGTTGTTACAAAAGGTATTAGTTCACCATTTTTTTTTTTTTTAATGACTGAGTAGTACTGCATGGTATACATATATCACATGTAATTAATCTACTCATGTATTGACGGGCACGTGGGTTGTTTCCACATCTTTGCAATTGTGAACTGTGCTGCTATAAACATTCAAGTACAGGTGTCTTTATTATAGAGTGTCTTTTTTTCTTTTGGGTAAATACCCAGTAGTGAGATTGCTGGATCAAATAGTATTTCTACTTTTAGTTCTTTGAGGTTTCTCCATACTCCTTTCCTTAGTGGTTGTACTAGTTTGCAGTCCCATCAGCAGTATAGGAGTGTTCCTATCTCCCTCCATCCATGTCAGCATTTGTTGTTTTGGGGCTTCTTGATAAAAGCCATTCTCACTGGAGATAAGTGATACCTCATTATGGTTTTGATTTGCATTTCCCTGATGGTTAGAACTGTGGAGCATTTTTTCATGTTTCTTGTCTGTTAGTCTATCTTCTTTTGAAAAGTTTCTGTTCATATCTTTTGCCCACTTTTTAATGGGGTTGTTTGATTTTTTCTTTTTCTTTCTTTTTTTTTGCTGATTTTCCTGAGTTCTTTATATCTAGTTATCGGCTCTTTGTCAGATGTATAGCATGAAAATATTTTCTCCCATTCTGTAGGTTGCCTATTTGCTCTAATGATAGCTTCCTTGGCTGTGCAGAAGTTTTTAAAATTTGATCAGGTCCCATTTATTTATTTTTGTTCTTGATGTGATTGCTTTGGGGGTCTTCTTCATAAATTCTTTGCCTCAGCCAATGTCTATGAAATTTTTTTGGGTGAGCTCTGGAAAAATTCAGAATCATTGGCATATAAGTGGCATTTAATGCAATGTAATTGGAAATTGGTTGGTAATACCTAAAGAGTGAGTTTCCAAGAAGGACAATTAGCATTACTGGCTTATTCTGAGTAATTTCGGGTCCTCCTTTCTCATTTTTCTACAAAATACTACAACCATCAAAACATATTTCAAGAATAGATTTCCTTTCACAATCCCAAAATACCATTATTGTCAATTTTATACATTTTCCTAAATAAAACAGATTATGTGTTATGTATAAGTACTACAAATAAAACTGCAGAATTTAAAACTATAAAATGCTGCATATAAATATATGTATATGTGCTAATTAAATATGTTTTAATCTACATAATATTACTGGAAAAATAGAGGTTATGAAAATAATCGAGCATAGCATAACTCAGAGCCATAATTTATATCTGGAATAAAACACATTCCTCTCTCCTTTTATATGTAATTCTTTTCCATTCCTGACATTTAAAAACACTATATGCCTTATAATGTTTATCATATTAGTTTATGTTTCAACATCAATAAAATACTAGCATATAACTTTTATAACTCTGATTTTGTAGAAATACAAAGTATATGGGTATTCTTCTGTCCAAAGTAAGTTATTATTTCTGCATTCATATTTGATAAATCCTTAAAGTCCTTAATCGATCTATTATATAGTGTTTATTATATTAGGTCTGAAATTATCATATCAATTGAAATATTTTCTATGTCAATTTATCTCTTGTTGAGATAGTTATGATTTTGTTTATTTGAAAACATTTCTCCAAAAGCAGAAGTATAAGGGAAGAGACAAACTAAACAAATGAAGTTTAAATATTTGTTTAATTTTATTTAATTTGTGTTTGCACATCCCTGTGCAATGCAATGCATCCACACTCATCCTCAGGTAGCCACTGATGGCGCGCCAGTGCAGAGCGGAAGCCTGTCCAGCTGCAGGTCATTTACCCTCAGTGAATCTTTAAGCTGGGCTTATCTTTGGAAAAGAAAACATTCCATGGGAGTGCATTGTTTCTCTCTCAACTCTTGGCCATAAAAAACTGCAACACTCTAAAGAGTTTTCTCAATGGGTAGTTTTTAAAAAATTTATGAACAAGGTCAATTTTGGCAAGAGCCAACTGTGGATGGATGTAATCCCAAAGGTAAAGCTGAAATATTCCTAATTGTATTATTTAGGAAAAAATATGAGTTAATAGAATATATTTCAGATATTTTGGAGTTTGGCTAAACTTTTTTTTTCCTTACATATGTTACATAATAATTTTAAAGCTGCCAAGCTGGAAGGGAAAAAACAAACAATGAAACCTAATCACAAAAATTAAGTTTAGTAAATCGGATCCATATATGCCTTAAAAATCCAAAAACCTGGACTCGCTCTGAATCCCATTTCACACAGTATAAACATCTTTACCCATTTAATGTAAACATCACAGCCCTGTGAAACCACATTGCCCAGATATAGGCTAGTAAGGACAGAGAACTGCTGCGTCCCAAAAGCTGGTTCCTTACACATCCCTGGTACACAGTGGGTGAGTAGCTACCATGGTAACTGTAATCCTCACTTTCTCTACTTCTATTAAAAGGGATGGTGAGAAATAAAACCGATCGTTTCAATTATGTAAAATATGTAAAAGTTAAGTAGCAAGAGGTAGAGAGTGTTTTATGTATGTTACTAAGACTCTATAATAAAATATATTAGTCATAGAAGTTGATATTATTCTAATGAAAATAACAAAAATAAATGTCTGTACTCTCATAATTTCCTGAAATAAAAAAAAGAAATGAAAAGAAAAAAAATAGTGAAAATGTCAAGAATAATATTATTGCTAATAATGTAATCTAAAATATTGTTGATTTTATTAATAGTGAATTAATGTGATTGAAAACTGGCATGGCACACTATGTCACTGCACCATTTAAAAAAGTATATTCTGAATCAGCTTAAAGGATATTTCAACATTCTTCCACAATATTTCTTAATGGATGAAGACCTCAGGAGGGGATGACACCTAGTTTTCTGATATTAAAACTGTATTTTCACTTTTAAAAACAATAATATAAGATTTTGGAAGGTCAAACAGTTTTAAAATCATATGCAATAGTAATTGCAAGGCAGAAAATTTCTGTGAACAGAAATTCAAAAGTATTAAGTCCAGAAAGAGTATGGAAAAGCCTGAAATAGATGTGAAGGAATTGAAGCTGAATAGAGGATTACAAATAATTCTCTTCCTAAGATTGGCGCCAAATTGATTTGGGTGACAAAATCTATTTTCTAGCTTTCTTCTTGGACTAAGAATATGTTCTAACTGTCCACATAAAATTTTAATAACCAGGAATTATTATGGAAGATAAGTCATCATTTATTTTAAATACTTTTAAAATATTCAATTTATTCACATTTTATAAATATTTATTTGGAGTACGTTAGGCAGATTTTTCCAAACATAGTTTATACTGTCATATTTTTACTTAAATTATTGGAATAAATTAAAATACTAGGATTTAAAACAGCAATGCTTCTCAGTGCTTATCTTCAGAACAATATTAGGACTATGCTTCTAACTCACATTTAAGGGGAATAGATTTCTGCAACATGGAAGTTTACAATCATGATAAACACATAGCTCTTAGACCTACTTAGATGGGGAAAGAATCCATAAATAATTAGGTTTTGAGAAACACAGAAGTAAGGTTTTGGTTTATTTTGAATATGTATGAGTTACTTTCACTGTGAATACTGGAAAACAGGATTAGATATCTTAGGTGTACACATTAAGTTCTTAATGAGATAAAGTGGCTGAATCCTTTATTACAACATTCTGTTGCTGATAAATAATTGTTTCCTTAAATATGGACCTTGAGTTGCTTTTTGAAGTTGCTTAAAGAAATTGTGAAAATATAACTTTTATAACTGAAAGGACAAACATTTTGAGAGTCATCCTATAATTTGCAGAGACCATATACAATGACTTAAAATATTTTGATGAGTTTATGCTTTGTTCACACCTGACATAAAAATGCAATGTAAATGGCATCACTTAGAAATAATAATGTGAGGAAAAGGATAATGAAAATGCGTGTTACTAGATAAGAACAAACTAAAAGGATCAGAAACTCTCAGTTGGAATAAAAAACAAAGCAGAAAAACAGTATAAAACTATCATGCCTTGATGCCTCTGAACTTTTAAGAGCATAAAAAAGTCAATGGAACAATTTTTGAAAAATGCGATTTTATTAATTATGCCCTGGGGCTTGAGAGATGTCTTGGAAAAACAGAAATAAGTACTTTATATAACAGATGGTGGATTTGTGGAAGTCACTATCACAAAAGAGTACATGCTAAAATATTAATAAATCCAAGAAAATGTTATTAGATAACAAAAACACAAACTTATGTTTGTATAAGTTGTGATTATTTTATTTTATGATAACAGGAAGCTGGTTTTGGAGTTGCTGGGATTGGTTTTATGCATGGTAATACTTTCCACTCTGATGTGTTCTCTACAGCATGTTCACAGATAGAACTCAGAATAGCTGCACCTCACTTTTCACTCAGAGCAGAAAACCTGCAACTACAGCCTGTAAAGCCTCTTAAAAGGAAATGGAGTTCTATTATCAGAGGAATAAAATAAAAACATAATGTAAGGAGCTTGGGTTTTAGGAAGGCACTAAACATTTTTTGGCAATTTATTCTTAAATGTTCACTGAAAAAACAAAGAACTATAATCTCTATAAATGAGTTAATGAAATGTAAAACAACAAAAACTTTTTAAAAATTTTTCAAAAATTAAATCCAATATAAATATATTCAAAAAATACAGAGACACATCTTTTTTACTAAGATGGTACAATATGTAAAACGTGTCCCCCAAATTTTACATATTGGATACTTAATCCATAAATTGTATGTTGATAAGGAGAGGGGCCTTTGGGAGGTAATTAGGCTTAGATAAACTCATCAGGGTGGGGTCCCATAATGGGATTCATGGCTTTACAAGGAGAAGAAAGGAGAGGTGAGCTACTAGGCTTGCTGTCTTGCCAAGTGATACCTCTGCCACATTATGACACAGACAGCTCTCATCATGCTCTTGTACTTCCCAGCACCCAGAACCATGAGATAAATAACCTCTGCACTTTACAAATTGCCCAGGCTCTGGAATTCAGTTATAGCAACAGAAAACAGGCTAATGCAGAGGGTCTAGGAAGCAACTTTCTTTCAAAAGTGGTAACTTCAAGTCAAGTTACACTATTTTCCACTAATATATGTCATTAATATAAAATTCTATGGTAAAGTGATTCTTCATATACATTACAGTCTTCTGAAAGTATTTTTGTCTTTAAGAATCCTTTAGCACTTGCCTAATATTGATATCAATACACTCAGATATCAAATGTTGTATTTTACATTTTTTTTCTGTTATAGCTTCATTTATGTGTATGGTGTATATTTCTATATTGTTGTATATTGATTTTTTTTTGCTTTTATTTTAGAAACAGGTTATAAGAAATATACTCTAATTTTAAGTGTCTCTTTTCTATTCAAAATGTTAGCAGTTTTGGTAAAATAATAATATTGGGTTTAGATTTTCAGTGATGAACACTCTAAATATGGGGCACAGACAATATATTTGATATCAAAATATGAGGATCATAAATCCATACATATTTATTTCTTTAAGATGCATTGTTCGATTATTTTAATTTTAAAAACAAATTTATTTTCCATTACTTCTTTCTTTATTCCACTCATTTTAATAGTATTTCTTTCTAGTTATTCTTAATTTGAGCACAACTGTAATCAGCGCTGCTTTAGAAAGTTCATTACTATCTGGGTTGCCCTTATGGGTTTCTGTCACAACTTCCTGCATTGACTCTACGTGAGGCAGGTTTGCTTTTCTTGCTTGCTTGTTTTACAGTTCTATTTATATATATTCCTAGAATATGATAATTTTAATATAATCATATTTAAAGGACATCTGCATGTGAATTACAAAGATTTTTTGTCTGAAACATTTGTGAACTGCCAATGTGCTAAGTCATCACTCCCTACCCCTATACATTAGTGTGCATTTTCTGCAAACAAGAACATTAGGGCATTCATCTACATAACTGCAATGCAACCATGAAAACAAGGAATTTGACACTGAATTTTGCTGTTGTCTAGTCTTTAGACTCCATTTATGACCCACCACCTCAGAATCCTGTGTTGCATATGGTGTCCTGTCTCTTCTGTTGCCTTCAGTGGGAACAATGCCTTGGTCTTTCCCTAACTTAGTGACTTTGACACCATTGAAAACAACAGGCCAGTTATTTTATAGAATGTACTTCACCTGGCCTAGACTAGATTAGATTAAATCACTTAAATCACTCTAGATGTGGTTAGATTACATCAGATTCCCCCTTTATTACATACATTAAAAGGGATGTTTGCTCCTGGTTAGATTGCGTGTACACAGTTCAACAGGAATGCCATGGACCTGCTATTCTGCTAGTTGTGATATTCTACCACCCTATCAGACACACATAATTTTGATTTGTTCCATTAATAAAATATTCACTTTGACCAATTTGTCAAGACAGTGCTGCCACTCTTGTGCCCTGTAAAGTTCCTCTTTCTTCCTTAAAAATTATAGAATGTCCTTTGTGAGGAGGTACTTGGAAACAACATAAGTAATCTACCCCTTATCAAATTTTCCACTTATTTTTATAAAGATGGATTAGTGGTATACTGTTTTATTTGCTGGGTTATAATGGATTACTGTCAGTATTTATTTTAACCCAGATTTTCCCCATGAATCCCCCTACCCCTGGAAGCCGGTTTCTGTGTCTTTTGACCCAGCTCCATCATTCTTTGAACACCTTATTTGCTAGCACAATAAAATGATTTAGTCATATCTTTTACTTTCTGTGCCACAGCCCAGCCATCAAAACATTTCTCTGCAGAGTTCTTCTTCCCTGTAGGGGAGAATGGTATTTAGAAACTCAGAGGATGGTATTTGGAAACTGAGTGTGGAGTGTGCTCCTTGCTGATGGAGCCTATGACCTCAGGTACTCTCAAAGGCTTAGCAAGGGACGGAGTAAGGCAGTATATCTGTGCACATACGCATGCGCACGCACACACACACACACACATTCACATCTATATTTTTATAGCTAACTATGTTACACACACACACACACACACACACACACATATCAGACTGAAGTCGAATTCCAGTATTTCTAATTCTATAATAATCCAACATGACAGGGTTAATTCTAGCCTTCTCTCTTTCTTTCCATGTTTATAGCTCTCATCTCTGACAGTGTGAAATCAGGCTCTTGTTTCCCTTACCCCATAACCTATCCACTGAATTGATCAAGCTCTCTCCTTCACTCCCCATCTTCCCACACACATCTCCAAAGCCCTTCTCACTAAGCCCTGCCAGGCATGTTTTCTTGGTTTTTTCATTTTTTTTTCTAAAATGATTTTAGAAGAATATCAGTGTGACAACAGTGATCACTATATACATTTATCAAGATTTTAAACTTAATATATGTAATTTAGTCTTAAAAGCAGTGCCTAAAAGATAAAAAAGAAAGAACGAGCTTTATGATAAAAATACTTGTTCACACCAAATCTAATGCTATCCGTTCTAAGAGAAGGTTTTAACTATCTACAGACAAAATGGTCCTGCACTTTTGAAGGGTTTACCAACCAAATGATATCAGAGGTGCATTTCTGTAACAGTGGTGTAGGATTCAGCTATTCTGCATAAAGCCAGACAACTCATTTTTTCCTTCTCTGTTTTTCCCATTTGTGATCTGTTAACATGACAACTACTATATCTTGGCTTCACGTCATGCAGTTAGGTCCTGCCTTTCTCTCACGGGGAAGAACCTGACCATTGTAACTGAACTCCCGAATTCAGCTGTAGGATGAGATCAAGGTTCCACTGGGTGTTGTCCCTAAGCTATGGACCTTGGGGGTTCTCCAGGAGGGAGAGGACTTTGGTGCCCAGGTAGATGAGGACAGGACGCAAGGGTACACCTTTCTTTCCTATAGATACTGGATCATATAATTCTTGTTAGCTGAAGAGGTGATAAAGGAATACACAGCCCCCCAAAAACTAGGAAGAAAAGTACTAAAGATATATGTTAGTGAATTAATGAAAAAGATATTTTTCATATATTCTAAATATTTATATTTGCCAACATTTATAATTATTCTCCATTGTGATTCTTTTCTCATACTTGGTATTCATTTTCATGCCCAATTTTGTATTCCTACTTTTACATTTTATTTAATTAATGAAGGCCCAAAATTGAATAAGTGGCAGGTCACATAGCATCTGGACACCACCCTGCTGATGAGCACCGGAGAGCCTCTAACGCTCAAATGGACTCAGTCCTGTGTTATTGATCAGCTAATTGCCATGAGTAGTGTTGATTATTCTCTCCATCTTTTCTTTGTGTCTGAAAAAATAACAGAATTCTAGCTTTTGTTTGTTTTTTCTCTAATTTCTCTGTTTACCATTGCCAATCCTAAATTTGAGACATGTAATGTTGGACATTTCTATTAGGCATGTCACTGGGCAGACATGTGCACTGTCAGACACTTAGAAATCTCAGCGACAAGGTCATGTGCATTCTGGGGTCACCAGGATAGAATTGCTGGTGCTTCTGTGTACGTCGGTGGGTGAGACCTTTCATCCAGTGGGAGCAGTTGGCCTTAGAAGGAGCAAGGAGAGTCATCTGTCAGGATAGGGCTGCTGTTAGGTGTTTGCAAGGCTGACAGTTTGTGTGCAGCAAATAGGATCACCAACTATGAGTGAGAATGGCAAGTTAATATTAACAAAAAAGACAGAGGGTTTAATAAAGGTTGTAGGGGATGGGCTAAGAAAATGTAGCATAATGGTGAGGCAGAATTAGAGGCTTTCTTGAGGTTTTAACATAGAATTGAAAACACGGTGTGTCTTTTTGCAGCTAAGTTTAGCTACATTGGTATATTAGGCAAACATTTCACCAAAGGGATCAGTAAAACCAGAGCTGTGCTAGAGGGCTGGTCTACGCAGGCATGTCCTACCACGAGCACACTGATTGGCCTTGAGCCTTGAGAGGATCTTCTGCTCAAGACCCTCTCCTCTACCTCACTTCTCCCAGCCACTGTCCATACCCGCATTTGAAGGTGCCTCTGGAACCCTCCTCTGCCGCCCTTCCAATCCCATCTCATGTTGGAACTAGAATATGATTTTTTTAAAGACAAACTCTGTCCCTGCTCATGCATGAAATCCTTCAACAGCTTGCCTTTGTTCTCCAGATAAAGTTCATGTGATTCATATGGTTATTTTGCAGCTTACCGCATCCAAACACCAACACAACCTCATGTCCAACCAAACTGCAGCTGTACTCAACTGGTTTCAGTCGTTGAAGGGACATGCGCTTCTTTGCACACTTGGGCAAGTTTGTGTATTATTCCCTGGGCCCAGTACACTCCCTTCTCCTCCCTCTGGCTGAACTCCAGCCCCAACCACGGCACGTCTTCCTTTGTGGGACCATTTAACAGTCGTTTAGGTTCAGTTCATTTGAGGCCTCTCCAAAATGCCCTTCCTAAACTCCTCAGTCAGCTAGGACTGCTGTGAGCTCAGCCCTCCCATACAGCTGTGCTGGTTCCTAGCCCCCATGGAGTGCTGAGCACGTGGAAGGTGCTCGATGAAGAATTGCAATATGAATTAATAAACAAAAATGCATTTACAAATCAAATGACAAATTTTTAATCTTCACGACAACTTCTGCATCAGTAGCCCCACTTAACACATAAAGAAACATAAGTTTATAGTGCCCAGTGCATTTTTAAAGGATAATGTGTTTAGTTAAAGAAGCCCTCTCATCAAGGCTGGGCTGGCTCTCTGGTTCTCATTTCTGTTCAAATGTCCAAGGTTTATACTGAGAGAGAAAGAGGGGGTGTAGTACAATGTGTAAGAGCACAGATTTCTGAGACACTGCCAGGTTCAAATCTTTAGCTCTGATATTTACTAGCTATGTGACCTTGGGCCACTTACTTAAATTTTCTTTGCCTCAGTTTCCATCATGTTAAATGGGAATAATAATAACTAACTCATAGTGGTGTTGCCAAGATTAAATGGATTAATGTATAATGCACGTAGGACGATACCGGGCACGTACAGGTGAAGATGCATATACCAGATATTCACTATTGCTTCATTTTGTTATTACTGGTGTAGCTTTATTATCAATACATCAGAAGACTCAGCGTTTTCCTGATTCATGGTCCCTGGCCAGATATTCTGTAGTCCAGATGTTTAAATTTTCCTCATCTGAAGAAAATCCCTTTCGAGAGGCAGAAGTCTACAACTTGTGCAACTTCCACAGGACTGCTCCATCACGGCAGTGGATGGCTGGGGTACAGAACAACCCCCTTGAGAACTGCTCACCAGCATCAGATATCTGAGACTGGACCCCTTTGTCAAGCCAGTCACCTTCCAACCACTGATAACACTGATCCTGAGACATGAGAATGTGCTAGAATATGATCTGCATGTAGGAAAATAATCCATTTAGCACTGAGCCTAATGTCCACTCCTCTGTTCTTAGGCTACACAAAAGTTTCCTCTGGGAAGGGGGATGATTGAAGGGTGACTTTGTATGTCAAATGTAAAGCCACAAAGCACAGAGCATTAGTGTGGTACTCATTAATGGTAAGAGAACTTTCTTACACATCTAACAACTGAGAACAGATTTATATTTTATTTGATGTCTGAGAATATTTATCTCCAGGCCTCACTAGCTTTAATGTGAAAATTTTTCTAAGGCAACTAACGGGCTTCTAGTAAATTTTATGTAGAAAGTTAAAACGAGAACTACTCTTTGATTTTAATTTGGTCAGAGTGCAAATACACAGGCACTCTCATAAATACTTGTGATGGCAGCAGAATTTGGTATGGCTTCTGTAGGATATAATTTAGACAAACGAATCTAACGTCTTGAATATATTATTATTTCCATCCAAGATTTCCAAAACTCAGAATTTAGATTAAAGGAAATAACTTAGAATTTGCATAACAGTCTTTGAGCAAGGATCAGTTCTTCCCTATTATTTTTATTGTCTCCTTTATGTATTTAACATTGTGTCATCCCAATGAAGTGCAACCTCAGTGAAAGAAGTGACCTTTTCTGCCTTTTCCCTAGCCAATATTGTAAGTGCTTAGATTACCTGGTATACAATAAGCACTTAATAATTTTCTGTTAAATAAATCAACAATCAATATTGTTATGATATGTCTAATAGCAAGAACAAGTAGTGAAAGAACCCTAATGTACAATTTAAAAATTGACTAAATAAATATGGTGAAATGATAGGACAGATAAAATCTATAGAAAGATACAAGGTTTTTTTTAAGAATATTAACTGACAGAAAAAATATTACGACATTTTTTAACATGACAGAACAGATGACAAATAGCATAATCTTATATTGGTCAAAAAAATTTAATGAAAATAAATAAAATATTGAGTGTTTATATATAGTGCTAGAGCCAGATATTATTTTTATTTTCTCTTTCAAATTTGTTCTTATTTAAAGTATTATAAGAAATTGCATTACGTTGTAATGTTTAAATAGCTATTTTTTTTTCCTAAGAGGGGTTTTTAAAGACCATGTAGCTATTTGGAGAATGTTTAGAAAATAATTTGTTTAAATAATAATATAAAATATATTTTTAATTAGTACTGTGGAAAGGTTATTTCAGTGTGTGTACAGGAAATGGCAAACAAACATGATTTGTTGAGGTGGTTTGTTTGTTTCTTGCTTTTATACTAAGTTCATTAGTACTTTTGTTAAAAATACACAATTAGAAAGCTATACCATTATCTATTTTGGTAATTTTTTCAAAAACTCAGAATTCGGTATGATCTCCTTTTCCACAGATACTGGCCCATCTCTGAGGAATTGCCAGAACCTTCTTTACTAACAATAAACTCAAGTGTTGTAGGTTGTTCTTCCACCATTAGGCCCACAATGGAACTCACAGCATGGGCAGTGATGAGCAGTCGGTAAACTATGTTAGATCCTGTGCTATGGAGAACTTCAGCTTTAATCTAAAGTTCTCTGTAAAGAAGAAAATTTATGAACACTTTTGAGGTAATCACATTTTTTTGTCTTTGCCTTCAGATACTTTTGATCCATTTCATTATATTTAAATGTTCCAACATTTTCTACTCTACTAAGTCTTTAACTTGAAAAGAATTAACTAACATAAAGCACAGGGGACTTAGTTCTCCTTGGTTACAGAGACAAGATTGGCCTTAAGCAAAGATTTAATTATCAATCTGTGGTGCTTTTGAGCCTGTAAACCCTAAAGTAGAAAGTGAATATTAATTATTTTTCAAGTCTTATAAGTTATTTTTGTTTCAATCTGTTAAAAAAGACTATAGAAACCATTTGGAATTTTACAGAATGCCTGATGACTTGAAATTACAAGAATCTTGTGTGCTGCACAGACATTTAATTGATCTGTGTCAATTGTATTATATATCTTTTGCATATTCAGAGAGATAGTCAAACTACCAGATCAAAAGAAAAACAAAACAAACCTTTCTCTGCATTTATCTTGATATTTTCTGCCCAAATCTTTCTCTTACACATTTTGTTAATCAAAAAAAAAAAGAAAAAAGAAAAAGAAAAAAGAAAAAGAATTGAAAAGAAGAAACTATGCTAACAATCAAGGTTTAAATTTAGACTATTTTCATCCAGATTTTCTACTTGTTCCCCAATGAACTCCTCCTCCAGATGCTCCCTGTTCGGTCTCCCACTGGGGGTGGCAGAAACTGTGCATCATCTAAGGACTAATGTGGGTGCGCACTTTCCTGCATTCTGTATTTTCTTTTCCGTTATGCATTATTTTTCTTTATCTTTTCTTTTATACCATGAGTCGTTTGTTTTTATGAGCTACTAATGAACCCAGAACCACTGTTTGCTGAGGAAACATCATTGAAATAATGACTACTTATTGGTCATACCTTGAGAATCTTGCACATAATCTCATAAACGGAGAATGTTTTCTCTGCTCTGGTCCAGTCCCAGGTGGTCACCTTTAAAAGGTAAGAAAATAATATGTCATTTGTTTCAGGGAGTCATTTTCCTCCCTATTTCACTCATGTAATAAATATGGTGAATAATGAGGGAAACTTGCAGAGACGCATCCGTTTAGTCTCTCAACTGTGACACTATTTTCGTAAAGGTCCTTGTAGCATGTTTTTGCTTCCTCTATTCTAAGCTTTATCACCATGTCTCTTTCCCTTTCAGCAAACAGTTTTTGTTGTGTACAATTTTCATTTGCCCAATGTCTATGTATTGTAAATAATGTGTGTATTCTCTACATATAAATCGTAACTATTTACATTCCACACATATAATATTTTTTCTCAATATACCACCAGTTAAACACAGATAAGAATATTGGCTTTAATTTTTAAAAGAGAATATAATTTATATTAAGAAATTTTAAAATTCCTTATGACATTGTGAAGACACCAAAACTACAATGAAGTTGTTTTACTTATTTATGTTTAAAACATTTGTCTGACTCCCTTTCATAAAAAACGATTCAGAATAGGAATAGAGTAAAACATATAGATATTAATCTGCCCCCTAGCTTCCTGGTGCTTTAAACTTTATGTAGACAAAGACACTGAAAATAGCAGCAAGTTGAGCTTGATGATGTCTGGACCTTATGTATCATTAGACCTGCAAGTGAGTGGTCTGGCATTTGGTATTTATATTCAATAAATATTTATTAGATGTCTCTGCTATAAGGTACACATTTCAAAAATTAGGTGCAATAGGTGTCCATACATACGTAGTACAAACACCAATGACTAGAATATAGAGTGTAATAGATCATCAAAAATGCCATTGACTTGGTTTAGAGAGACCTGCACAACATAGCTAAACATATTTTGACTGTCATAAATGAAAGCTCACCAGAATATATTTCTGAGTTTTTACCAAGAAAAGAGCCTTCCAATTTAAACTTTTAACACTGCAAAAGTTTGGCTAAGGTTGAGATAGACTTAATTCTATTTGGACAGAAAGAATGCTATCTTCTGAGGTTTACTTATTATAGCTTGCCAATAATAAACTAACTATAGCTTGAAAACTTACTGTTAGTAATTAAAAGTGTCAAAGAAATTTAAAAGGGCTATCAAAAGTCCTTTTAAAAATAAGGGATTAATAAGCATGTTGGTTAATGTATAAGGAATCTTCAAAATCACTCACTTTTATTTTACCCTTGATATATTCATTGCTTTACTTTGTATTCAATTAACAAAATGCACTAACATGTTTGGAAATATTGTTTCTTAAAATTTCCTTTCCTATATCTTCATGGAATTTTTAACAGCATTATAATTTTATTCATTATTTTTTAGGTTCACTATGTAAACAGAAATTATTCCTAGACTTTTCAAGGGTTATAAAGCAATGTTTAATGCCAGAACATATTTTTAGTAAGATACTTCAGAAAGATCTGTACTGATTTCTATCTTTTTTTGTATCTTATTTTCACAACATGTTGACAATATGCTATCTGGTATGGCTAAGTTAATATCAATCTGTTGTGATAACATGGGTAAGACAATACATTTGGATAAAAACACTTACTGGAGGTGCCAGAAACTTGTAAAGACAGGAGCCCCGCAGGGCGAGGAAGGTCGGTGAGTACACGCGGTCCTGCAGCGGGTCCTGCTCCCGGGCTTCACACCAGCCCATGTAGACGATCTGCAGGGAAATTGAACATAATTAACTGCCAGGAAACTTCTTATTTTAGGTATCTTATGTGTATTTTGAATGTATTGTGGTATTATAATCTCTCACAAAATTATCAAATTAATTGGTACAAAAAGTACATTGAACCAGATTTACATTAAATAAGCGAATGCCAACCTGACAAGAGTTTCTTGTATGTTTTCATCAGCATGTATGAAGTGTCTGTTTATGAAATCCAGCCTACCATGAATTATATTTCCCAATTTCTACCCGTTCCTAGTGCAAAAAATATTCAAGTATAATATAATAGAATCCACTAACTCATCTCATCAGCTTTCTAATTACTGACATTTTATTATATAGAAATGTGTTCCAAATATTAAAAAAAAAAAATGTTTTTTGAGACAGAGTCTTGCTCTGCTGCCCAAGCTGTAGTGCAGTGGCAGTACATAGCTTACTGCAGCCTCGAGCTACAGGACCCAAGCAAGCTCCCAAGTAGCTGGGGCAACAGGTTACTGGCTAATTTGTTTTTATTTTTTGTAAAGATGGGGTCTTGCTCTCTAAGGTTGGTCTTGGGCTCCTGACTTCAAGCGATTCTCCCGCCTCAGCCTCCCAGAGGACTAGAATTAAAGGCGTGAGCCACTGTGCTCAGCACCTTACTTTGTTTTTATTTGTATCTTCAAGTCTAGCCCAGGCATCATAGGTTCATGTCCAAGGTCTATTGTAGTCATTAATACCTTAGGCTTTGCAAAGATTCACATAGACCTGAAGTAAGGTAAGGACTCTGCAACCAAAAGGAGTGGAATATATTCTGTGTAGAGAAAGAGGAAGTTTTAAAAAGGAAGAAACATGGGCAATAGCTAGTCTGGGTGTTTTTCATCTCTTGCTTGGCCAGGGTTAGGCAGATAATACCTCAAACCTTCCAGAAGACGAAACTGGGAGACATAGACGTTGTTAGCCAATTTTTTTGCCAAATTTCTCGATATGTGTATGGCTTTGTGCTACACAGACACTATGGGTACAAGGACGAGTGAAAAAGGAATTTCAAAGTAACTTTGAAGAAATTTAGAGTGAATAGGGGAGCCAGACATGTACATAAGTAAGTATAATGTCTTGAAATGTGCATTAGGGAAGTAATTATAAGGAACAGCAGGCAGCCTCTTATGATGAGAATATCTCTGGCAGAACGGCCTCAAGTCCAAAGTGATGCCTTAGCAATATATTAAAGTGCAGAAGGATAAGACGGTAAGGGCTTCCCAGACTAAGGGAACCACCTATAAAGCAATAAAAGGTATACAAACATCAAGACTAGAGAAACCATTGTTTGTGAGATGTCATGCATAGGGTTGTTTATTTTAGAAAGCCTCCAAAAGAAGCCTCTAGTAGGAGACTATAGATAGTTTCCAACCTAAATTTTTAAATGCGCTCTCTTGAAACAATCTTCTTAATATCAATTTTATTTCTTCCCTTTCAAATCTAATATAGGGATCAGCCTGAGCATTGGAGATTAGAATTTGAGTTCAAATCCTGTCATATTTAGTCTCTATAAAACATCATTTTACCCATTCAGAATAAGGGATTATTAACTACCAACTTCTTATAGTTTTTAAGCAGATTCAGAGAGGTAATGCATACAAAGCTGTTGACACAGTTCCTAGTTTATAACAAGGTCTCAATAAGAGTCAAAAAATATTAACATACATTAAGGCTCCTAATAGGCCTTTTTTTTCCTTTCACTAGTTTATTTTAAGAAATAATTTATTGAATGCTTACTATTTATTAGGTGCTGGAATTACAAAGATGAGTAAGCTGCAAACTCTGCCCTCGAAGAATTTATAATTTAGTGGATGCATATGCCAAGGTTGAAAACCCAGAATTAAAATGCAACCTAGCAAATGCATTAATGGAGAGTTTTAAAAAAATATAAAAACTGAGAAGAGGAGCCCCAAACCTATTTGAGGTCATTAGGAAAGTCTTCTTCAAGGAAGATTCTAATTTGAAGAATGAAGAGCTGATTTGGGGTTGGAGGGCAGAGAAGGGTAAGGCTTTTCAGGGAACAGAAAACATACTCAAAAGGAGTGTCAAAGTGACATGACTTGTTCAGAAAGAGACAAATGATAAGAAAACTCCTAAAAGAGAAGGGAATAGAAGTGAAAAACGGGAACTAAATCTACTTGGGGAACTCTCTGATAGAAAACTTCCACAGAGAGCCTGAAGTTACAACTTCACTCCCTTGAGAAAAGGGAACCCCTAGGGTGGGTCTGAGAAAAACCTCTCTGAAAAATTACCCTGTCCCAGCATCCCAGTGGATGCTGAAGTGGTCCACTTACCTGACATGAAGTCTTGCCTCCTCTAAGAATCTTAGCACTGCCAGTGCTCAAACAAAGGGTGAGGCAGGAGGAGCAAAGGAACAAGATGTCAATGATGATGTTAGTGTCTGAGAGTGGTGCCAGCAGCAGCAGTGAAATTGACTATATTGTGGGAAATGGTAAGAAGCATTTTACTGTGGTTGGGAAAAGTTTCTGGTAACATCATATGTAACATATGGACTGATGTGTAGCTTGACTAGACTGGTGTTAAGTGTTTTTCAGCAGCCCCAGGGATTTGTACCCAGAAATTTAACAGCACCTTAGTGCTTTAGAAGTTAGACTTGTGACAAGTGAACTTTGTGAGTCATCCATTCTTCACTTTGCCTTTAAACCAAGGAAGGAATTTGATAGCACTAGAAATTCATGGAAATCTGTGAGTGGGAGCTACCCGTAGAATAATCATGGTGCTATGGTTTTACACTCCAGCTGTATTTCTAGCCTAGTGAGGACTATGTGATATCTTTTGAATGAGAAAGCAAAGAGGAAAAGAAAATGAAATTTGTTGAGTAATTACTCTATACCTAGTACTGTAGTACTTTTTTTTTAGGGGATTGCTATTTTATTTTTTAATTGAGATAAAATTAACATAGTAATGTAATTCACAATTTACACCATGTTAAACAATTCAGTGTTTTTCAGTATATTCACAATGTTGTGGAACCATGACCTCATTTAATTCTAGAATATTTTCCTCACCCTAAGAAGAAACCCCATACCTGTTAGCAGTAACTTCCAAGTTCTCCCCTACTCCCCCCATCCCCTGGCAACTTCTAATGTACTTTCGGACTCTATAGATTTGCTTATTCTGAACATTTCGTATAAGTGGAATCATATAGTATGTGGCCTTTTGTATCTGGCTTCTTTCACTTAGCTTAATGTTTTATTGATGTGGTAGTGTGCATCAGTTACTACAGTCCCTTTTATGGCTGAATAATTTTCTATATAAGAATATGCCATATTTTGTTTGTTTATCAGTTCATCAGTATTCTGTGGACATTTGGGTTGCTTTTACTTTTTAGTTATTATGAATACTACTGGTGTAAACATTCATGCACAGGTTTTTGCATTATCATATTTTCATTGCTCTTGAGTGTATACCTAGGATTGGAATTGCTGGGTCACATGGTAACTCTATGTTTAACATTTATTTGAGAATTGCCAGACTGTTTTTCAAATTGTCTGCACCATTTCACATTCCCACAAATAGTATATGAGGGTTCCAATTTCTCCACATTGTTGTCAACATTTGTTGTTTTGTCTTTTTTATCATAGCCATCATAGTATGAAACAGTATCTCATTTGGTTTTGATTTGCTTTTTCTCTAGTGGCTAATGACGTTCTGAAGATTTTCTTATGCTTATTAGCCACTTGCATACCATCTTTAGAGAAATGTCTATTCAAATCTTTTTTCATGTTTTAATTGGGTTATTTTTATTGTTTTTTATTGTTGAATTATAAGAATTTTTATATATTTTTGGTTACTAGACCATTATCAGATAAGATTGCAATATTTTATCTCATTGTATGCTATCTTTTCTTGATAATGTCCTTTGATACACAAAAATTTTTATCAAATTTAATTTTGTCTAATTTTTATCTATTTTTTTTTGTTATTTTAACTTTCAGTGTTAATTTAAGAAATCATTGCCTAATCCAAGATTGTGAAGATTTATACTTCTGTTTGCTTCTAGGAGTCATATTTTAGCTTTTGTATTTATGTCTTTGATCCATTTTAAGTTAATTTTTGTATATAGTGCAAGATAGGTATCTAAATTCATTCTTTTGCATATCGAGTTTATTCAGTGTTATTTGTTGAAGAGACTGTTCTTTCCCCCATTGAATGATATTGGTGTTCTTGTCAAAAAAAAACTATGAATCAAAGATATAGAGGTATATTTCAGTATGTCAATTCTATTCCATTGATCTATGTGTCTTTGTTTATGTCAGTACCACACTGTCTTGATTACTGTAGCTGTTTGTAGCAAGTTTTGAAATTAGAAAGTAAATCCTCCAACTTTGATTTTTGTTTGTTTTGTTTTGTTTGTTTTGATCTTGTATTCTGCCACTTTGCTGAACTTAATAGCTCTAAAATATTTTAGTGGATTCTTTTTTTTCCTACCTATTTTAGTGGATTCTTCAGGATTTTTTATAGATAAGGTCATGTCATTGGCAAATAAAAATTGTTTTACTTCTTTACTAATCTAGATGCCTTTCATTTCTTTTCTTCTTTTTTAAATTTTACTTAGTTGCCCTGACTAAAATGTCTAGTATGGTGATAAATAGAAGAGATGCAAACAAAGTCCTTCTCTTTTTCCTCATCTTAAGTGGAAAGCTTTCACTGTCTCACCATTAAACATGATGTGGGTTTTTCATAGATATCCCTTCAGGTTGAGGAAATTTTCTTATATTCTTATATTCTTAGTTTTTGAGTGTTTTATTATTTCTTTTTGTCATGAAAGGGTGTTGTATTTTGTCATATGCTTTTTCTGCATTTATTGAGATGATCATATGGTTTTTCTTTTCCCATTGTTCTATTACTGTATTATTGTATAATATGGTATAGTATTATATTTATTTATTTTCATACATTGAACTAACTTTATATTCCGTGGATAAATCCCACTTGGCTATCATGTAGAATTGTTTTAATATATTTATGGACTCAATTTTTTAGTATTTTGTTAAAGATTATAGAATTTATATTTATAAGAGATACTAGTTTGTAGTTTTCTAGTGATTTGTCTGCTTTGGTATAAGGATATACTGGTCTCATATAATAGAATGAGTAAGGGAGTGTTCTTTCCTCCTCTCTTTTTCTGGAAGAGTGTGAGAAGGATTGGTGTTAGTTTTTTCCTGATTGTTTGGTAAAATTCATCAGTGAGCCATGTAATGCTGGGCTTTTTATTTCTATAAGGTCAATGGTAACTTGTCTACTTTGATTCCTGATTTGTAACTTTTAGTCTTCTCTCTCTTTTATTTTTTTGGTCAGTCTAGCTAAAGGTTTGTCAATGTTGTTGATTATTTCAAACAACAAACTTTTGGTTTTGTTGATTTTTCTCTTTTGTTCTAATCTCAATTTTGTCATCTCTAATATTTATGTTTTTCCTCTCACTTTGGGTTTAGTTTGCACCTTCTTTTTCTTAAGGTAGAAGATTGTTATTGATTTGAGATCGTCTTTTTCAGTGTACATATTTACAGCTATAAATTTCTCTCTTAGCACTGCTTTTGCCATATACCATAAGTTTTTGTATTTTGTGTTTTCATTTTCATTCAGCTCAAGGTACTTCTAATTTTCCTTGTGATTTCTTCTCTGACTCATTGATTATGAGGAGTGCATTGTTTAAAATTCTACCTATTTATGAATTTTTCAAATTTTTTTCTTCTATTAAATTCTAATTTTATTTCACTGTGGTCAGATAAGCAACTTTAAGTCTTTTTAAAATTTATTGACACTTGTTTTGTGGCCACACATATGGGCTGTCCTGGAAAATGTTCCATATTCACTTTAGAAGAAGGTATATTCTGCTATTTGGGGTGGAGTCTTCAATAGATGTCTGTTAGGTGTAGTAAGTTCACAGTGTTGTTTAGGACTTATATTTCCTTGCTCATTTTCTGTTTGTTTCTGTGCATTATTGAAAGTGGGGCATTGACGTCTTCAACAGTTATTGTTGAACTGTCTATTCCTTCTTCAATTCTGTCAGTTTTTGGTTCGTGTATTTTGGGGCTCTATTGTTAGGTGCATCTATGTTTATACTTGTCATATGTTTTTGAGGACATCATGCGTTTTTCATTATATGATGTCCCTTTCTCTCATAACAATTGTGTCTTCCTACCACTGTTTTTAAAAGCTACTTTAGCGTTTACATTAAACATTTTTATTATATAATATTTAATGCAAAATAAAAAGTATAACATGGTAAATTTTGAAGCTTAATAATAAAATGATACCTATGAACCTACACTACCACTTAACGTTATCCTGTATTGCTCTCTTATCCTATCTGCTCAACTCCTCTAAGAGGTCACTACTAATGTGAATTTTGTGTTTAATCATCTCTTGATTTTTAAAAAATAGTTGTATAACCTATTTTCTATAACAATATATTGAGTTTTGCCTGGCTGTCAAATTTATATAAAGAAATTCACACTTTATGTGTTGTCTGGTTTATTTATCCAGTAGTATGTTTTTTGAGATTCATATATGTGTTAATGTGTGTATAGCTATAGTTTGTTCATGTTCATTGCTATGAAGCATTCTAAACCTTTTCTATATTACAATTCATTTATTCATTCCACGAACAATAGGCATTTGAGTTATTTCAAGGTTTTTCTTTTTCTTTTTTTTTTTCCTGTTAGGAATACTGTTCTAATGATCTTCTTTCATCATGTATAAATGTCTCTTGGTACACATGTGCAAAAATTTCTCTGAGGCTGCACTATCCAATACAGTAGCCACTAGCCATATATCTCTAATTACATTTAAATTTTATTTAATGTAAATGAAATTTTAAAAGTTAATTCTTTTTCTTCTTTTCTATTTATGCTTAATAGCCCACATATGATAGTGGACATAGTGGGTAGCACAAATAAAGAACATTTCTATTGTCACAGTAAGTTCTTTGGATAGTACTGCTCCAGCACAGTGCTTTTAAAAACATCTTCCACAGACTGTGCTAATCTATAAATTTTCACTTTCACAGACCAATTTTCACTGGTCTGTAACAAAATAAATACTGTAACTGAGATTGTTTAGACATTTTTATGGCAACTTGACATTGGTGCAATATCCAAGCACATGATCATTTTTGGAATTTAGTAATTTTACAATTTATTAATTCATTTTTATTATGTTTTACATAAATATTAATCGGTAAAAGGGAAACAAAAAAATAGAACAGGTTGTTGACAATGGAAGGTTTGAGAAATGGTATGTTTAGGTAGAATTACAGGATCACAGTCTATATGTTTAACTTTATGAGATAAATTCAGTCTGTTTTCCAAATGATTGTATCAATTTTTATATCAATTTATATTCTCACCACCTGGATATGAGAATTTTCATTGTTCTGCTATTTCTCTGTTCCTTGCTATTGCACCCTTCACCTTTTTTTATTTAAATTTTGCCATGTGGTAGGTGCAAAATAGCATTTTATAGTTTTAATATGCATTTCCCAAGTCACTAATGAGGTTAAATATATGTTTATACATATATGGTACATTTTGATTCTACTTTGGATTCTTAGAAATTCTTTATATGTTGTGGATATTGATACTCTGTTGCTTATGTGTATATCAAATATCTTCTCCCAATTTATTATTTGTGTTTTTGGTGTTTTTGATGAACAGAAGTTCTTAATTTTAGCTTAGTAGAAATTATCTTATGGTTTCTTCTTTTTCTGTCATGTTTAAGAAATTCACCTGTAATTTTTTTCGGTGGGGAGAGGTTAAGTTTTAAAGTTTTATCTTTCACATTTAGGTGTTTATAATTAGTTTTATGCTGAAGACTATGGAGTACCTTTCCTTACATTTTACTCTTCTTTAATGTCTCTCAAAGTTTTGAAATTTTCCATGTATCTTTCGTATGTATAGTCTTGGTATTTTAAAATGAATTTTCTACCTCTCATTTGTGTATAGAAATGCAGTTGTCTTTTGTACATTTGTCTTTTATATATTAGTTTATAAAGCTTGCTAAACACTCTTTTTAATTCCAATAACTTATTTGTGGATTCTAGGGCCATTTTTAAATAGATGATCATACTCAGTGAGTAATAATGCTTTTATTTGTTCTTTTCCAAACCTTATACCTTTTATTTCTTATTTTTGTTTTCTTTGTGAGCTAGAAACTCCAGTGCTGATAATGGACATTCTCTCACACTGTTACTTATCATAAAAAGAATGCTTTCCAAGTGTTACCTTTAAGGATGACTTTTTTTCTTATGGATGTGTTTTATTAGATTTTAAAAGTTCTTTTCTATTCCTAGTATAAAAGTTTATATCATGCAAAAATGTTGGATTATATTAAATTCATTTATTGAGATGATTATATTTCTTTTTCTTTTTTAAAAATCTTTTTATTTTTTGTGGGGGCAGCAGCACCCAGTAGCCATGGGAGGCCACAGTCACTTCCAACCTGTTTTTTCTCTTTTAATCTATTAATGCAGTGAATTATATTTATGCAGTTTTCTAAAGTAAACCAAAATCAACTTAGTCATGTTGTATCTTTTTTATACTTTGCTAGATTATGTATAAAAATGTTTAGTTTAGGCATTCTGCATCCCTGTTTAGGAAGTGCTATTGACCTGTAACTATCCTTTTTTATAAAGTGATCTGGGGCATTTACCGTGTTTTTCTATTCTCTAAAAGTGTTTATGTAAGGTTAGAATTATTTTTCTTGAATGAATAGTCAAATTCACGTATAATCTGTCAGGTCTGTTTTTTGAGGAAAAAATTAACTTTTGATTTAATTCCTTTAGTTGTTCAAGGACTGTTTAGGGTCTTAGTTTATTTGTTAGATAATGTATTTTTCTGGGAATTCATCTGTGTCATCTGTGTTTTCACATTTATTTGGCATAAAGTTCTTCCTAATATTCTCTTATCTTTTTAGTATGTATAGTGTTTGTTTTAATTTTCATTTTTCATATCTAACATTTTTTATTTATGTTTCTCTTGTTCTTGATTAACCCTGTAATGTGATTACTGATTTTATTTATCTTTTTGAAGAACCAGCTTTTGATACTACTGATACTTTATATTGTATGCCAGTTACCTGTTGCATTTATTTTTATAACTGTCTGTATTATTTTCTTTTTTCTACTTTTTTATTTTGCTTTATTCATTATGTGTTGTGCTGACTTTTTTAACTTTTTATTTAGATTCTTTCTCGTTAATTTTTAGCCTTTTACCTTTTAAATTTTAAGCATTTAAAGCCATTAATTATCCTCTAAACATTGCTTTAGGTATATTTCACAAACTTTGTTATATAGAGTTTTGTTATTGTTTTCTTATAAGTGTTTTCTAATTTCTATTGCGAGTTCTTCAGTGACTTCTCACTTCTTTCTAAGTGGTCTTTTTTTTTCTTTTCTTTTTATGCCCCAAGCCTGTGAGGATATCTTTTTTTGTTACTGATTTCTATGTACACTTAAGGGCATTGTGGTCATGGAATGTAGGCTGTATAAAGACCCTGTTAGTTAACTAGTAGAAAGATCATAATTTTTAGAAATCCATATGGCAGTGTTGGGGTGGGAATTAATTTTTCCAATTTTAAATTCAGTGCGCTAAAAAAAAAAAATCCACAAAAAAACTTCAGTATGCTTTAGGGCTTATAATTTAGCCAAATGCATTAGCAGTACTGTCATTAACTTAGGTTTCTCCCCTTGAATCTTACATCCTAGCGATTAGCAGCTGCATGAAGATAATATCCACATTATTTTTATAGTTAAAAAAATAAAGTTATATTCTAAAAACTCTTATTGAGTTGTTGTTTTATTGCTGCTTTCTATTTTGTTTGGTTTTTGTTTTCTGGGCCCTGCAATATGCACTAGTGTAAATCTGGTTCAGTTTTATTGATTTTAAAGAAGAGACATTAAAATCTTCAGTGTGATTCCCAGTTCATTCCAGAAGACGTTATATCAAGGATGATGGTCTTCACCCTGTACTTTTGAATACTTTAAACTCTGCAATGAATATTATTCTTATAGTGCTGTTTTTATTTTTTTTTTTTAACTCTCACCTCCCTATCTTTTACATCAGAATTTGGGTCAGCATTTTTTCTTTGTTTTCCTCCCCACCCCTGCTTTCTCCTTACAGTATGTATTACATTTATGTATCATTTAAACTCCTGATGAATGGTTTTCGTTGGCACTATTTCTTGGATACTCGTAGAAACTCTACAAATTAGGTAGTGTCCATATTTTGCAGATAATGAAGCTGGGACTGAAAAGTTAAATTTAATTGTTAAGTATTCCTTAGTTAGTGAGAAGAGCCAGAATTCAAACCCATCTCACCCAAGTGCTGCCAACTTTATGTTTGTGTAGGGTTTTTTTTTGTACATCTTTTGTAGTATGTGTAATCTCATTAAGAAACAAGTTGAGAACATAGGTGGCTTAACATGCCCTAATAGTTGAATATTTATTTTGGCTTTCCATATTGCTTTTATTTATTTGCATTGCAAATGTTTTTTTTAAAAAAAAGACTCGCTCTTGTTTACTACTTAATATTCTCTACTGTCATTTTTCTAAAGTTTCATTGCTTCATTAAAAATAATTGAGCAAAGTGTTATAAAGTTTGACTCTATCTCCCTATATGTTTTTCCATATCCCTAACTGCTATATAGGACAGACACAGAGCTTGAAGTTTTCCTCAGATAGATTTCATTATTTATTTCTGCCTGACTTTAAAAGATTTGGTCAAAGAAAGTCTGTTAAGCAAAAAGTATGCTTGAGTTATTAGTTTATACACTTCCTGCCAGAATGCATTTTTTGTGTGTGTATTAAACATAGCATTCCAGAACATAGTGGCCTTATATGAGCTTCGGCAGAACTTTTTTTTTTTTTGGCTATTTCAGTCTGCAAATTAAGTCATTGGAACAAAATGGAAGTGTTTATGAAGTGTATTGGCTGAATGGATGGATGGATGGATGGATGGATAGATGGGTGAGTAAATAAATAAAAAGTTTGTATATAGTTTTTTACAATATCTAGTTTCCTGTGTGTGTACCTTTTTGATGTCACTGACATTATAAAGGCGAAGCAGAAGGAAGACTTCTGGATGAAGAACCCTGGCTTGAGCTTCACATAAATCATTCATTGTGGTATTATTTACTTATATGAAAAGTTAGGTATTATTTTTTGCATAATATATTTGCATAGTATGTTCATTTTAGCATCATTTACAATTACATATTTAACTGAAGAGTGTTGGCATTTTTTATTATGAAAATATTTTCATATGTGTGAAAGCTGGTTTTGACAATTGAAGAAAAGTATGATTTCCTAATTGGTGTCTATACATACAATAAATGTACACATTTAGTAATGGAGTACCTAATCAAAATCTTTTTTGTCCTATTGGCATTACCTTTGTTAAATTTGTGTGCAGTAAGGCAATTTTACCTTAATGCATTAGATTCTTAGAAATTTAATTAATGTTAAGTGAGCTATGTAAATATATTAGCATAATTAAAATGTTATTCAATAGTCTGTATTTAAATATATTTAAAATTACTTTTCAGTGAAGAAATGCCAAAGGAAATTCTTCTAATTCTTTAAAGAATTTCTCTAACACAGGTCCAGGGAAGATCTTGGTTCTTGGTGACTGATGGGAGGCTTGTGGGTATTTGGAAGCCTAAAGTGCATGGAGCTATGCCTTAAAAATGTCTCACTGGAGAGGCACATTTTATTAATCTTTTAATTATATGGTTTGTACAAACCAAATTTTGTCATTCATTATGTTGCACTTGATAAATTTCCACCTTATGTTTTCTTGCCACAGTGCTGAGAGTTAATTGTGTTAGTCTGCTTTCATGTTGCATATACTTGTAAACTGATTATTTTGGGACCAAACTGAGGTATGGACTGCTCTCAAATATTCTAAAATACATTGATTTTTTTTTTTTTTTTTGAGACAGAGTCTCACTCTGTTGCCCAGGCTAGAGTGAGTGCCGTGGCGTCAGCCCAGCTCACAGCAACCTCAAACTCCTGGGCTCAAGGGATCCTCCTGCCTCAGCCTCTGAGACTACAGGCATGCGCCACCATGCCTTGCTAATTTTTTCTATATATTTTTAGTTGGCCAAGTAATTTATTTCTATTTTTAGTAGAGACGGGGTCTCGCTCTTGCTCAGGTTGGCTTCAAACTGCTAACCTTGAGCAATCCTCCCGCCTCGGCCTCCCAGAGTGCTAGGATTACAGGCGTGAGCCACCGTGCCCGGCCTACATTGATGTTTTTAAAAATAAAAACATATTTCTTTATTTTGATTTTAGTATTCTTAATAATTCTCAGAATTTTTTTATAGTGTTAAACAGAATACTTCACAGAGGAAAAGGGCAAAAAAATTACATCCAGGTTTAGTTTTTTTATAATAACTGTTAGGGAATGATTATTTCGTTCTATAAATATATTTTCGTCATTTTTTCCTAAATGCCTTACTTTAGTCAAATCATATGTACCATTTTTACCCACTCTTCAAAGACTTAGAGATAATTCTGCTGTTTATCTCACTGCCTTGCCATTTTACTATCTGTTCATTAGCTAACTGAAGAGCTTTATATGTTTCCATTAAGATTATAAAAAAGTTAAATAGGACTAATTCTTATGCTGATACTGTTTATGCTTCCTTTTATTCTTTGTGTTTATACATTTTCTTTTCTATGCAAAAGATTTCTTAATCCAAGAATGACTCAATTTTTGAAAGTTTTTTAGTTTAATTTTCACAAAGTGTTTAAAAGTCAAATACACATAATTTTTTATTAATTTTTCATTTTTTTAACTTATAACAGTCCCAGAGAATTTTATTCAGAATGTTACTCCTTTATAAAATATTCTTTCCCTTTATCATAAGCCTGCTTTCATGTTACAGATGCAAGTCTCACTGATCTGTAATTATAAGATTATTGTAATATAAGTAGCTGGTAATAGTGTTCACATGATCAGTGGCACAGTGGCCATTTCTTTTTTTCTTTTTATGTTTCTCTTTTCTTTTTTTAAGTCCACTTCATGTTCACTGTGACAAATCTAGGAAGTACATAAAATTAGAAAGAGCCACTATTAAGACTTCAGTAAATTTCTTTATCTTTTCTCTACCCTTTCCTCCTTAGGTAATTGAGATCATATTGGATATCTAGTTTTTATTCCAAGAAAGGGGAACTCTACCCTATCCTAAATATATTTTCATGTTATTAAAAATTATCAAATATAAATTTCCTTTGTATATGTACATCATAATTTGCTTAGCATTCCCTTTTTGATGGGCCTTAGGTTGTTTCTAATATTTCATTATTACAGCAGTGAACTTTTTTTGCATAAGACTTTATCAACATCTCTATTTCAAAAGACTGGAATTCTTGAAAATGAAATTCCTGAATCAAAGTCTATGAAAAGTTTTAAAGCTATTGATTTATATCACCAGTTTAACTATTATTTCTTTTCAATTCTTAAGAAAAGTAAAACTGATTTATATATCCCAGCTTGCAATATATCAGAATGTCTGGACTGTACCATTGAAACCTTTGTATTGTCTCCTCTTTAAAATCTAATATTTTTGTCTCCTCAGGATTTTAAATATTTCCCAGGTATTTTTTGCCATTTTGTATTTCCTTTTGTTTTAATAAAACATTTATTCACATACTTTGTTTTTTTATATCTGTCGAGGGCTTAATTTTTTATTCATAAATATGTAAGAATGTTATATATTATGCATATTAACATTGTGTCATGGAGGTTGAAAATATTTTCTGATTTTGTTTGTATATTGGATTGAAATCAGAAGTATTATAAAATTATTCACCTAGTTCTCCTTCTGTTTGCCATCTTAACCTTGACAGGAATTGATATAATAATGTGTATATTCACACATAATCATTTATCATTTTAGTTTTTTTGGTCAGGAAAGTTTGAAGATATTAAAATTTGTCAGTAATCTCTAGAATATTAATTTGTAAAAAGTTAACTACATAGTTTCTGCTCTCAGAGCAGTTATAGTCTTTATTCAAAATTTGTAGTCTTTCTAAACTTTAAAGTTTATAGTAATCATAGAAAGTGTAAGTCCCTTGACATGTTTTCAAAATGTATATAATTTTATATATTATATTTGATAATTCAAACATGATAGCACTGAACTGTTTATATTCTACAAGCACAGTGGAATATAAAAACATTTCCTCAAGTCCTTTTAACTTCAAGTAAACAATGTTTTTTTTTTAATTGGCATATATATGATTACTGTTATAGGTGATTAAATATCTAGTTTGACCTTTGGTTTAGTAAGTTTTAATAATTAATAGTATTTCAATCATAAAATCACTCCAAAGTTTTAACTATGTTGGTATGATTCTTTGGATATTATTTTTTCTCTTCCACTGATACAGCCTAATTAAGATTTCTCAAATTTTACTACTTTATTTAGAACTCTAAAAGGAAGAAAAATTACAGACTCTTTTCCTAGAAGTTTTCTTAAATATATATTGAATGCAGCTTCTATTTCTTACATGGCTATAACCACCATCCCCATTAACTAAAGTACAAGCAAAAAAAAAAATTACAAATTCTCTCAGAGAATGCAAAAATTTCTCAGTGTATATTTGCAGAGTCCTTGTAAGGTATGACCCAGTTTGTGAAGCAGTTCAGTAAGCCTCTTTAGGTTTTAGTATTCTAATAAAGGTGTTCACAATAACACCCACTCTTCACTACTAATGAAAAAACTATGATTGTTTTTAAAGAAATTTGTTTTAAATAAATTTGAGATACATGTTATTTTTAGAATTTTTTTTAGGGATTGCAGATGAGTTGAGTACCAGTGCTACTTCTTCAGAATTTAAGTTATTATTCAACAGTTTTGAATTTTTGTTTTTCCTGAAATTTTAGGATCTTTATTCATTTCTTATCTTTGCTTTATTATAAATTTTGCCTTTGAAAAAAAATCCAGATTTTAATTTGCCTGAGAGATAGAAATGAAATATATGGCAGAGACGGAAATTGGGAGCCTTAAGATTCTTTCTATATCATATTACTCTAATGCAAGAGTCAGCACACTTTTTCTGTAAAGGGCCAGATAGTAAATATTTAGACTTTATGAGCCAGATTCAACTCTGCTTTTGTAGCGCAAAGACAGCAATTGACAATACACAAATGAATGGGCATGCCTGTGTTCCAATAAAATTGTTTTTTACAAAAACAGGCAACAGGACTTAGTTTGCTGACTCCTGTGCTAAAGCCTATTTTGGATGACACTCCCTGTGTGTCATCCAAAGACTCACTTATTTTTTTTTAAAAGTGATGATCTTCATAGAGTTAATTGCAGCTTTTCCCAACACTGTGCAATTTACACATTCTGAAAACCCTGTGAATATTGCTGCTTTCTTATTTACCAGTATCTAAGATCTTCGACCTACAGACCCTCCCCAACCCCTTCCTAAGCCAAGTTATTAATAAGCTTATTCTTGCCTGGGAATTAATATTTTTATTTTTAGCCCAGTATTCATCTGCCCGTGTTGAGTCCATAGTCCTTTAATGTCAACAAGTTATAGCCTTCTCTTACCATTGCCACCTGGTTTGCTCAGACTAAAGACTTGATAATCTGTCTAGTATTAGCAGACTTCTTTTTCCTGGGGTCTGGTGGGACTGTAGCCCCTTATGCCCAGGCAGAGAATCCTTATGCTCTGCCTCGCTCTTATACAGGATATACGTCAAAGAAACTTACTCCCGTCACCTGTCTTCAAGTACCATCACTACACAAAGATTCCTTCCATATTTCTCCTTCTACTAGATAAAATCATTTAGAAATTAGAAATCATTCTCCTCCTACTAGATCAAATCTACATTCTTCATAACCCCTTGAATACTCTTAATTTGGTTGCTAGTTACCTTTCTCTGAGGCAAGCCAATTCTCTCAGCTCCAACCCTGCCCATTCCCTGCTATTTTGCTGAGGGCCTTTCAAACCTTGCAGCTGAACTCACTCTGCTTCTCTTACCCGGTGACAAATTAATGAGCAATAACTGTGAGATAAATACGTGAAAAATAATTGGAGGCTTTATACTGGCTCATTTTTCTTCCCTTTCTTGTTTTCTACTTCCTTGCTTTCTTTCTTTTTCCTTTCCTTTCTTCTTTCCTTCCTGTATTCCTTTGGTAATTAGTATATGAAAATCAATACTTAAAATATTGACAATTCTTTCTTATACATAGCTCACTAGTTTTATATTAATGTATTTCTGATAACATATCTGAGAGCTGAAATTACGTATTAGTCATGTCCTAAAATTTTAGTTCCTGCTTGTCTTGCTTCTTTCAGGCAGTTGAGATTCTTCCCTTCTTTGGAGTCTGACAGTGATGGAGTTGCACAGCCAGCACCTGGAGATAATAAATTTAGGCATCATCACTTTCTAAAAGAAAGATTACGAGTTTGATAGCTGCCAACTTGATCTTCAGTCTTTTCATATAGAAGCCCCACCTGCTTGAAGTAGTAGCAGGGTAAGGTAAAACATCTTTGCTCTATTCTGGAGCATACACCAAGAAGGACCTGGGAGACCTCTTTCCAGCCTTTATCGTGAGGCTCACTTATCTTCAAATAGCCTACTATTTCCCAGTGGTTGTTAAGGCAGGAGAGGGAGGCAGGTTCTGTGAGAATAGTTTTAAGATTGGAGGAGGCTAGGCCAGGAGGCCTAAGTTTATGAAATGCTCTGTGTTCTCCTACCTTGTGAATATTCTCTGTCCCGTGGTGGAAACCAGACTATTTCCTTTAATAGTAATAGCTGAGAGGCAGTGTTATGAACATTTGAAATCTTCATTCTATAAAAAATGTAGGAAAAATGAAACCCAGAGAAGAAAATCAATATAAGAATATCACAATATAAAGAAAGATAATGTGGGTTGCTTCAAAGTTGAATGTGTTGAAGTTAATGACTGTCTATGAAGTAAACCATAGATGACTTGGAAAGTCAGGAATAGGAACATCACAAAATAAAATGCTAAATTTAGATATTCTGTGGATTTTAGACTTTTCATTAGAAAACACTAAAGTCTGAGCCTTGTGTGAGCTTTCTTTTTTTTTTTTTTTTTTTTGAGACAGAGTCTTACTATGTTGCCCAGGCTAGAGTGAGTGCCGTGGCATCAGCCTAGCTCACAGCAACCTCAAACTCCTGGGCTCAAGCAATCCTTCTTCCTCAGCCTTCTGAGTAGCTGGGACTACAGGCATGTGCCATCATGCCCGGCTAATTTTTTTTTTTCTATAAATATCTTTAGTTGGCCAATTAATTTCTTTATAGTGGAGACGGGATCTCACTCTTGCTCAGGCTGGTTTCGAACTCCTGACCTTGAGCAATCCGCCCGCCTTGGCCTCCCAGAGTGCTAGGATTATAGGCGTGAGCCACAGCGCCCGGCCTGTGAGCTTTCTTAAAGTTGGAAAGATTGTCTATTTATGCTCATTGTCTGGAATATATACAAAACAAAACTAAAAAGGTGAACTTAGTAGTTAAGTGATGTTCAGTTAATAAGGTATATCTGTTTTGGGAGTGAGGAGGAGATGGGACATTTCCAGCATTATTTTCACTGGGTAGATTTATAGACATTAATTTTAAATGCCATTGTATTAATAGGTAATGATTATATGT
>CAUYRT010098872.1:0-55634 GCA_963574885.1 Lepilemur ruficaudatus
TCCTGAGAAGAAAAATAAAAGTTGCAAATAACTTTATTGTTCATTTCAGGAGCTTCCTAGGAAACCATTTAATGAATATCAAATTGTTCAACCTTTCAACAGACATCAAAGAACTGTTTACTGGTCGGGCGCGGTGGCTCATGCCTGTAATCCTAGCACTCTGGGAGGCCGAGGCAGGAGGATCGCTCAAGGTCAGGAGTTCAAAACCAGCCTGAGTAAGAGTGAGACCCCGTCTCTACTAATAATAGAAAGAAATTAATTGGCCAACTAAATATACATAGAAAAAATTAGCTGGGCATGGTGGTGCATGCCTGTAGTCCCAGCTACTCGGAAGGCTGAGGCAAAAGGATCGCTTGAGCCTAGGAGTTTGAGGTTGCTGTGAGCCAGGCTGACGCCACGGCCCTCTAGCCTGGGCAACAGAGTGAGACTCTGTCTCAAAAAAAAAAATAAAAAGAACTGTTTACTCCCTAGGATTCCAAGATTATTTGCACCCTTGACTTAAAACTCTTTGTTGTGTCCATCAATCCTCAAATATTAGATCATGAACCTTACCCTAATCTAGCCCCTGCCTTGAAAGATCTACCTACCACTAGGCTCCAAAACCTTATAACTCTTCCGACTTAACCCTCTCTACTTGGAGATGCCAACAAGACTCTCTCAAAGTAGTAATCTCCCTTATCAGCTTTGCCTCAAGAGGTAGTTTTGGTGGCATTTTTGTGGAGCCAGAATTCAACAGTCCTGAGAGAGTTTAACCACTGTAATTCTAACATGGAGTACCTGCACGCACTTGTTGAATTGATTAATGAAGGAATTGCAGGTTCATTCAGATTTTGAATAGATCACATTTCATAGTGCTGTACTTAAACTTTAAAAATTCTGTAGCAAATTACCAAGAATCACGTTAATAAAGCTCTCAAGGCTGTATCGTTTCCACATGATTTTATTGTCTTCTTAAAGAATAATTCAAAGAAATCTGAAGAAAGAAGCATGTACAGTCTGGAAGGAAATGTAAATCATGTTCAGACAAAGAATGGAACTAAACCTGACCAGTATGACTATTCATTGATTCTTGATGAGAAGCACAGTATCTAGGATTATAAATTTAGATTCTTTGTGAAGTGTTTTCTGATGAAGTGTAAAAAGTCAATCCTTTAAAAAGCCCTCAAAAGCTTTTGTGCAGTCATTGTTTATTTCATCAGCTCTAAGTACAAAAATCCTTGTTGAAATTAATGCAAGAAAGAGGGGTATCAGAAACATAACCTAGTATCCAAGGAATATTTATTTTAAGCTTTTTGGCCCAGTTAAGTAACTGAAAGTAATGTCTTCTCTTACTGCCTTTTTAATGGAATTGCCTGCCTAACATAAGCTAATATTTTTGGTGTGTAGTTAAAATGTCAATTTTCCATGATTACATTAATCTTAGTGCTGGGATTAGAACTCAAGATTTAGAGTCCTGGCCTAGGGTTGATTAGACAAGAGAAGAATAATAGCATTGACTACTCTGTCTTACAGAGAGAAATAACACAAATAGGTACAGCCTTAGGGTAGCAAAATTACACATTGGCCTGTCAAAGTCCTAATATCCCAGGGGGCTCTCTGTATGGAGAGAAGGTAAATGCAATGAATGGTCAGAAAAATAAGTGTCAACCTCTATATGCCAATGTCAGTCTGATTTTGAGAGAAAAGGACCTTTTCCTTACACAGAAAGAGGGGAAACCCACAATTGCATCCTAAGGCAAACTATTCCTATAGACAGGAATAGTTCGGATAGAAATTAAGGACAAAACGTAGCCTGGTGATTTGGGGCTTGTTCCTACTGGACAGTTAGACAAAATAGATTGTGAAATGCTTTTGCAGACAACAAAGCCCTATAAAAATGCCACCCCATTAATCATGGATGATTTTAATTACTGTGATATTGATTAGTATAGCAACTATGCAAAATCTAAGCCAGAGACTGCGCTTTCCTGAGCTTGCTTTTTTTCCCCTCTCCTCTCAGATTCATGAACAGCTGGCTTAACCAAAGCCTATTTTAAGACCCAAAAAAGAGCAAACATGAATAAAGCAAAGTTGAAGGTTGTGGAAGGCTACAATGACAAGTTATTGAAGACAATGGAATTCTGGTCTCTCTCAGAAAACTTGGATTTTTCAAAAATGCTCTGCAAAATATTATGCCTCTAGGGAATGATTCAGTCAATTTCTTATAGTAAATGCATGATTGGTTCTGTTTGGTTTTATTCCCTGGATTGCATATTTGTAGTTATTTTAAAAGACATGCACTTGATGTACTTTTTAAAGTATATATGTACATCCTGTCATCTCTGCTGTTGTGTAAACATTGTCTTCCTACACATGATTTTAATAAGCACAAATGGCAGTAAAACAAGTCCTTTGATTATAATGAAATAATATACCTGACAATATCATGTCAGATTTACATATTTAGGTATACTACAACTCAGATGTGCAGGGAATCATAACTTCTTTTCTTTTCTATAACTGATGTAATGGTCTTCACAAGCACTTGACCTGCTGTGTAGTAATAAATAAAATTTAAATTTAAAAACTTCAAACTTTCCATTTAATGTTCTTAATTTCTTTGGGGTTAAAATACTCTATTAATTAATTTAAGACTTCAGGTAAATGCTCAGGATTTAAGATTTAAATTTCCTCTCCACATGGCCCCTTAAAATGACCTCTGCATGTCTAGGGCAGAAATCTTGATAGACCTCAGGGAGGGTGAGGAAGGCAGATGGCAGGGAAGCCAAAGAAAACTTGATGTTCTTACATATAAGTCCTCACTCTGCCTTCCCAAGCAGATTGTTTAAGCAGCCAGGTCTCCTCCCCCCCCCCTTTTTTTTTTGTCCCTGAATTAATGTCTTTTTAAATGCTTCAGGTCCTAATTAGTATTAAGCTGGTAACTGATGCTGAATTCCCAACTTTTCTCCATTTGGTCATAAAATTTCTAGGCACTGCAACTTTCTTATCCTCAGCCCAGGCTAAAGTCTATTTATCTCAGTGTATCTTTGGTTCTCCATAGGAACATAGACAAACTTCTGGGCTCTCTGCATTCTCCAGTGGGCTATGGGGAGCCAGGAGCCCCATCTTAGGCTCATCAATTCATTCTCTTCCCCCATGATTACTCACAAGCCAATCTAGTCTCTCCTCCTGTGGTCAGGCTGAGGCAAGTGAGGAGCTTCTCATACAGGATCACAGCTGCTCAGGGCCCTGCTATGAAAACCAGCTTCTTGTGATGGTAGTGAGGTAGGAATGGAAAATGAGAGCATTGATGTGAGACTTGCTTAACTCCTTTTTGTCTTTCTCACCTTTTCTCTGAAGGATGGTACATTTAAAGCAACAAGCATAACAGTATATGAAAATGCACCTGAAAAACTTATTTTAAAAAGTTCCCTGGTCTCAATGACATTTTTGTGCCAAACACTGCTAAAAATGTCTCATTTAATCCTCATAGCAACCTTGTAGGTAGATAGCAGATATATCCATTATAATCAGAGGTTTCAGAGCCTCAAGATGGCTAAATAACTTCTCTAATGTCACACAGTATGTGGTAAAAGTGTTATTCGCATATCTGACTTCAGATTGACATCCTTCAGATTGATCAAATAGAAGAAGGCAAATAAATGACTCACCTACACCTGTACCCCCATGAAGAACAAATATCTAGGAAAGTAAAATAAAGCCAAACAAACATAAAAACTGAAAACTTAAAGTCTGTAAATTATAGAATGATGTAACTAACAATTGTCTCTTGTTAGAATTTGTAATGCTTGGGTTGGGCTAATAATAGTAGGAAAATCTATGAACAAATACAGGAAATTAATGCTTTTCTTGGAATTCCTAAGGATGTCCATGTATAGACATAAATAAATGTCGAGATCTTAAATACAAATATTGATATGAAGTCACCTTGTACTTAAAATATCTAAAGTGGCTTTTGTTTCTTACACTAAAGTTTAATTAATAAAACATAGAGAATGGGAAGCAGTTCCAGGTAAAGGGCCTTAAGATGGATATTTTGGATTGATTACATGGCCTGAAGGAAGTGATCACCTCATCACTGGGGAGAAATTGGATGCAGGTGGCCCATGACATGTGGTCACTCACAGCATGCAGTTCCATATCAGTGAGCAGGATTTAAAGTTCAAGTGGCTGCTTCAAACGCACACTATGATGGCAATGAGGAATACAGAGACTGTGAGGTGAGCTGGCTTCTTCTGATTGAACTGGATGGCATAAAGAAAGAAAATCATAGCTCAGGGTCATAAATACCGGGCTTTGCTTCTTCCTGTACACTGCTTTCCAAACTCACCTGTACCAATAAGTTTAGTTTTCTTTGAGTCCTGTAAAACAATCTCTTATCTTTCATAGCCACTGAGATAACAATAAATCAGACACAGAAACCAATTCAAAGAGCTACAGCATTACAAGGTAATTTGAATTCCCGACCTTGCCACATTCTCATGTGAAAGTCGGGGCACTGACTGGGAAAGAGTGAGCCTCTCAGAATCATAAGGGAACATTTGGGTGAGTTATAATAAAAATAAGTCTTGTAAACTCTAGATCCCTCAGATATTCCCTTACCTATAGAAGTAGCTGCTGCTTCACCTTTTTGTGAAAGAAAGTCATGCCTTCCTTGAAGACACTGAAATGATCTTACGGCATCGGTCAGGGTTCAGCAGAAAACAGAAAGCAGAGCAAATACTTGAACACAGAGAGAATTTAATATTATGAAAAATTGCTAAGTAGAAATATAGCTGTTGCCAGGTAGCAGAAAGAATAAAATGAAACTCTGAGGTATTATAAAGCTGGGATTGCACAGCTCCTGTTCCTAAGTCTGAGAGAACAAAAGGAGAGGTTGGAATTATTAAAAGTTAGAAATAATAAGGGGCGTGGGGCTGAGCAGCTGAGACCCAGACCTCTGAATTGGGGACACTGGCCAGCTATGGCTGGTGAGTCCAGGTGGCCACATAATAAAGCTGGTTATACCAGTGTGGGAAAAATTGCAAACTGGATGCAGCTGCTTCAACTGGAAAGCGCTTCTTCTGGGGTAAGGAACCATCACTGGGTTACCCTGACAGCAACCAGAAACAAACAGAAAACTCACGTGGAAGAAACTAGAAGAAGCAAGAGGCTCCCCCCTCCTCTAGCCTTGCAGTCTCCTTCTAGTGCCCCGTATTGCAGATCCTAACTTAGAGCCAAGTGGCCAACCAGCAATGTAGTTACAGATACTCGGCTTCAGTATCATGAAGCATACAGGGTAGGTTGGAAGCTGAGAGACAATCCCTTAGTCATTGGCACATCTCATTAGGCTGTTACCTCAGAGGACTTGCTGATGATTCTCATGGCTTGTTCCTGCCACCCCGCCTGGTTTTCAAATCCAGAACCAGAGTTAGATCCTAATATGCCTCAGGAGGATAAATGCAAAATCTAATTTGAGAGGAGATGGTATACACAGCAGAAAGAAACAGCTGCAAGATTTTCCTGATTTATGTTGTCACAAAAATAGGGAACATGTATAGGAACGGAGTCTGCAGTTTCTGACTAGGGAAGAATGAACACAATATTAGAGAAGCCAAGTTTATTATTAAGGATGCACAGATGTGAATTTTTGGATTCAATTCCACCTCCATCACATACAAGCTTTGTGACCCTGGCCAAGATGATTAATTGCTCTTTGCCTAATTTTACTCATCTATAAAATGAAGATAATAATTGTACTGACCTCATGAGATTATGAACATTAAATTAATATGTGCATCTGCTTAGAGAAGTATCTAGAACATAATATTATAAGGATGTCAACAAATAAAAGGGACTCAGGCAACTAGAAATGACTCAAATTGTTTGGACACTTAAATGAATGTTGGATTCAGCAGTCACCTGAATTAAGTTATTATAAACTCCTTACATAACATACTGGAAGAAATCCAATAATTTAGGAAGATAGGAATGCTGAAGTATATTTTTCATGTGTGACCAATTCACCCCCCCCCCATTTATATCACGTTTAAGGCCACCAAATAAATATGATTCTAGGCTTCCCAAAGGGAACTGTGGACAGTTACCGAGATAGGTCTACATTTTACACTGAGGAAAGAGAACCACTATAAGGGAAAATGCATTTGTATGGGCAATAGGTTTCTTAGGCCAAACTAAGATGACTGTGGCAGCGTTTTCTCCCACCCGGCCAACTGGCTAGCTGGCCTTCCGGGAAGGCACGAGTCAGCATACTTATGTAACCAAGGTGTTATCTCCTGTGGGAACCCACGTGAGCATGCTTTCCCCTGGCATGTTGCCACCATTGTTCAGAGCCATATTTAAGCACCCGCCATGTCCTCAGTCTCGCTTTTCACTGCTGCTCTATCCCCCGCCCCACCCAATAAAGAGCACGTCTCACCTGCCTGCTGCCACTTACCTTTTCTTCCAATTCCCGAAGCCTGCGCTGGAGCACACGCCAGCCACAGAGCATCTTCCTCACAACAATCTTGACTTTTCAAAGATTACCACACAGTGTCTTCCAGCTAACAATAACATTTGGGGTCTCCTATGTGACTGAGGTTTACTAGTCAGAATAAGAGTGTATATGGACCAGGTAATAAACGGAGTTTAGCTTGAATTCAGCTCTGTAAAACAACCCTCTGTTTATTTCTGTCATTCTTGATTACACGATAGAAACAGATACACTAGGCAGCTGACAATTCCCACATGGGCTCCTTCACGCATAGAATGATGACTATTTTGCTTGTAAGGCCTGAGTAAAAGCCCTTGAACCTCCCCTCTCTACCAAAATAATGAACCAAATTTAACCTTGTGTCTCTGGTGAACCACAACTATTAGTGCCACCAGAAGTCTTGAAGAATGCCCAAGGAGTGATTTCTATCCTGTCTCCGTTTAAGTACCAGAAGATAGATTGCTGTTGCAAAGAGAAGATAGATTGGTCTCCGAGAATGAGAGTCAATTATTTTAAACTTGATCAGTTGGTTCTATGCAATTGGGGATGCTGTTTCTCCTGTGATCTTTTTATTCCAGCTAATCAACATTCTATTGACAACTCGTGAGCAGTTTTCAAGGTATGTTTTTTTTTTTCTTCCCCTGTCTTAATAAGCAGATGCAGTTTGCTTTCCGGTCAGCAGTACACCTTTGCCATTCTACCTGCAGTGCTCTGTATAAACTGACTGAGACTTTTGAGTGCTTCACTATTCTATAGGAAATTATGCACAGCATTGATAACATTGTGTTGACTGGATTTGGTGAGCAAGAATACCCTAAATACCTATATATACATGCTTATATATGTGAGAGGATGGGAGGTGAACCTCACAAAAACTCAGTGTTCTACCTCAGTGTTTGCCAGTGATCTGGGAATGTTGAGATAACCGTCCAAAGTAAAAGATGATTAACTTATTTTAAACAACTATTACTGCCTGTCTACCAGCTTCCTCAGTACAGGAATGTAGGCAATGGTGGGAGTTGACATCATGTGATTTTAAAACCAAGAATCCAATGACACCACTTTATTCAATTCTTCTCATCCTTACGACATTTTTGCAACCATCTAAATCTTGTATTACATTTACATCTGCTTTAAAAGAGTGGTTTCTGTTACTGCATTGCACCATGATAGATACTGAATTGCTGCTATTAACGTATTACCACAAATTTAGCAGACTAAAACAAAATTCATTTATTATCTTACAGTTCTGAAGGACAGAAGTTTGCAATGGGCCTCACTGGGCTAAAATCTAGGCTTCCGAGGGCTGCATTCCCTTCTGAGGGACCTAGAGGAAAATTTACTTTCTTGCTTTTTTCAACTTCTAGAGGCTGCCCACATTCCTTGGCTTATACTTCCTTTCCCTCCTTAAAGCCAGCAATGGTCAGTCCAGGCTTCCTCACATTGCATCACTCTGAGTCTAACTCTCCTGCTTCTTTCTTTCACTTACTTGTAAAGATCCCTGAGATTAGCTTGGGACCACTCAGATCAACCAGGATAATTTTTGCATCTGAGAGTTAGCTGTTAAGCAAACTTAATTTCATTGGCATCTTAATTCTCCTTTGCCATGTAATGTAACACATTCATAGACTCCAAGGATTAGGATGTGGACATCTTTGGAAAACAATATTCTGTATACTACTGATACCTTTCCTTTCTCCCTGATCTCATGTTTCCATGAATACAAAGTTCCATTTAATAACCACCTTGGCCCCTCCCTAACTCCTCAAAGTAGTGTCAGTGACTTTTACTGAACTTGAAAGAGAGGCAGGAAGCTGTCTATGACTGGCCGGGTGAATAACCTTGGGGTGCCTTAATCCAGGGGCAAGGATTAACCGATCACTATCAATATATCTAAAGTACATGCCTAAAAATTATGTGTAGTTAAATATTCTATCCCCAACTATCTGTCTCCAGTGTCGGCATCTCAATTGGTTCTCAACTCTGACAAAGAAAATAGGAGTATAATATATTAACTTCATAATACGCCAAAAGAAAAAACACCTGCTACATAGGTGGTTATAAGCATTAGAGGTTACATATTTTTAAATGCTCAAAGTAAGTCCTTCACAGATAATAGTTATAGCAATACTATCATTGTCTTGGCTAGTGAAAGAGGAAAAGCAGCAATAGAAAAAGGTTATAGTGTTCAAATAACTATTGTGGGATATGTAAAACTATTTTGTGAAATGTTGAATAGAAGTGAGTTTTTCAGTAAAATCATAATTACCACACATTCAGTTCCAATATATCCATCTCTTGTCACTAATAATACAAAGGTGAATAGGAACTATTTTTTCTGGAATGCTTTATCCTTATCATTCTTTGTAAAAAAAAAAAAAAAATGCTTTCAATTCCTCAAGGACAGTCTAAATAGCCAAGTATTATGGAAGGATTTGTACTAATCTATTGAGGTAAATGTAATGAACTGACATGACCATAACATGAGGTATATATAAGTATCTCTTGTTATCTGGTGACTCTATCATCTACACATTAAAATTTTGTTCTATTTCTTTTAGAATAAAAACTAGTGAAAATTCATTGTTTAATTCTGGGCCTAAGGAAATAAAAACAGTATGACATATACTATGACCTTTTCTTGATCCATTTTTGTCACAATTATGATCACATAATTTATTATGTCCATAGAGGGCCACTGAGTGACTTCTTTGCTGACCTATATATGTAGTTTTCTGAATAGATTTCTTATATTTTTGCTTTGTCAATTTTTAGATTTTCATAAAAACAGAGTAGACATTTTTGCAAAACAAAATTCTTAAATAAAAGATGGAGGTTACCAGTTGTAAAGTTATGTTATTATACTAAATGACATTTTTAAATTATATTTATTATTGTTCTCTATCTTTCCGGTTGCATTTAAATTATTCCACCATTTTTTGGCATTAGTAACCATTTCAATATTTTTTTTAAAGTATAGTCCACTTTGTGTAAAGTACCATAAAATGTGTTGGTTAACCAGGCCAGAATCTCTACCTACCACTTATCCCCGAAACCTGGCTAAGTCCCATTATTTCCTTAGCAATGACTTATATACCCATTCATCTAGGTAGAGTTTTGTAAGTGTCCCTTAAACTGTCTTGGATACGCTTTCTATATAAGTACACACTATTTTCTTTATCAATTGCCCTTGTTTCTGCTACCCCTTGTTTATTTTTCTGTCTCTGTCACTAGAAGGTAATTTCTCCCAAGCAAAAAATCATGTAAACTTGCTTGCCATTTTACCCAAAGTGTTTAGCACAGTGACTGACACATCATGTTGCATTTATACAAATAAACGCATGAGATTTACTATTTATTTTCTTAAGCTTTTCAAATATTCATCACTGACTTAGTGATTCATGATGGAAACATGTACTATCAAGATGGCATTGTAGCAACACAAATTGGTACATTTTAGTGGATGAATTGCACTACCAACAAGCAAGGTTTATTTCTTAATGGATATATTTATATTAACATTTAAAAAAAGACAAAAATGTTACGTTAACTTCTTCTCACTTTGGGTGGTAATTTGGATATGGCATGGTGGTAGGCTCTTTTCCTATTTCCCCAGGAAACCAAAATGACATAGCTTCATGACTACCACACAGCAGCCAAAGCAGCAAATGGAGAGCTTTCCTCAGGTTTACCATGTTTTTATTCTTGTCATTGTAACAAACACATGACTTGCTAACTCCTGGTCATTTTTACATAAAGAACCAATTTGCAATTCCTAATATTTAACACACAGTTTGAAATTCTAGTTGCTTCTATTTGACGTCAATCAGTTTTGGTAATATTCAGCTACTTTGTCAAATGTAATATCCCTCATTTCTCTTCAAATCAGCATACTGTGTATTATATAATTTCTATAATAGCATTTTTCCTATAATCTAGTACTAAGGTCATCCTTTTGGTGCAATAAATAAGGCCAATCACTGGATGAATTACAAAATAAGAAGTTTCCCTTGAGTAACTTGCATTCCCCTTAAGTTTCCCCTTCAGGTGTACTAACCGACAAACACCCAGTATTCTCCTATTGTATGACAGTTTAGAATCCCATGGGACTAGGCAATGTCAAAGTACTTTTTAAATACATACACACACATTTTAATCCACATCTTAGGTCACTTTATCTTAAATTTGTCTGGAAAATGCTAAATTAATTAAACAAATATGCCAATCCCTCTAGCTATAAAGTCTGTGTACTCCTCCACCCTATAGGTTAGAATCAAAAGTTCAGAGGCTAGATAAACATCAAGGTTCTATAATGTAACATTAATTCTCTCAATAAATGCATATTAAGCTATTATCATGGATACCAGGGACTATTCTGGGAACTAGGTATACAGTAAAGAAACAAACAGAAAAATCTCCTCCAAAGTTTAAGCTACCTCTCAACAAAGCAGTAAACACATTACATTGTTTTATCTTGTTTGTTTTTTCAATGTATCACATTGTGTTACCAACTTGCCCTGATATTCAGTCCATCTTACTTTCATATCCCATCAGATCTCCAGTTCCCATTAAATTCTGTTTCCCTACATCTTTACTCCCTATATCCATACTATCAAATAATCCTATTCTACATCCTATTCACTTACAGTCCCAATAGATGATTGGAGGTGTCAAGAATTTTAATGCTGTTAATGAATTAAAATGTAAATCATACAACAACACCAAAAATATTAGTATTGCAATAAAGGATTTAGGAGGAAAGAGAGAAAAACAGAGAGAAAAAGAGTGAGCATTTAAGCAAACATGAAAAGAAGGAAAGAGGGATGAAAGAAAGGAAGAAACAGAGGGAGAAAGGGAAGAATAATAATACTACTGAATATTAATTGATTGTAAGCATACATTTGTATTATGTATTGTATTGATTATCATTTGTAAGCATACATCTTACTTTATGCAGTTTTCACTGTTCATGAATAGAACTCTGCACGTACTCATTTGTTTTCTGAAATTGTTGGATGGTTTTATTGGGCAAAGTCCATAAATATTATCTCTAAGTGATGGTTTAAGCCCCAGAGTTTATGAGCAGAATTTATAGAAACCATCTGTATTCATTTTCTATTGCTGTGTAAAATAGTACCACAAACTTAGCAGCTTCAACCAACATATATTTACTTTCTGACATTTTCCATAGTTCAGAAGTCAAGTACCAGTTTGCTGGGTCCTCTGTTCAAAGTCTCACAGGGCTGAAATGAAGGTGCTAGCTGGGGCTACAATCTCACGAGACTCAGAATTCTCTTCAAAGCTCATTCAGCTTGTTGGCAGGATTCAGTCTTTTATGGATGTAGGACTGAGGTTCTCATTTCTTGGTAGGCTGTCAGCCAGGAATCACTCTCAGCTCCTAGAGGTCACTCTCAGGTCTTTGCCATCAAGTTTTCTCACAATGTGGCAGTTTATGTCATTAAAACCAGCAGAGTAATATCATTCAAGTGTGCTAAGATACAATCTTATACACCAAAATATAATCACAATCCATGATCAAGGGCTGAGGATAATACCGGGCATATAAACCAGGGGGCAGAAACATTGAAGACCATCTTAGATTGCTGACTACCACAATACTCTTAAAGTTTCCTATTTTATCTTTTAGAAGTGGCCTTATTCTTCAAAAGACTTGCTGTGGACAAATAATGTGGAAAGGGTATGGATTCTATAATACAGAAACAATTTAGCCCAATTTAGAGAAAATTTTTCCATTTTCCAAGAGATTTTTTTTCCTTCTAGAAGAGCACTTTTGCTTACTTTTTCTCCTAACAATGACAGCAAACTCTTTTATAAAAAGCAATCTATGAAATGTCATTTAAGATTATGTTTAAACTACCGAAATCAAACTATATCAATGATGATGGTTTATAGTCCTGAAACATGAGCTTTAAGTCAATGGTGTCCATGAAATTGGATGCTAAAAAATGTTTCCTTCCCAGTTCATTTCAAATTCTCCCCCCCCCAGAATGTATCTGAGTCTAGAATATTAAATGCCATGTCAATTTTTTTAAATGAAGACATTTTTACATTGTTTTATATCCAAATAAGAAAAAACAAAAACTCTGATTTTATTTTAAATCTACCAAATATCTAGTAAGACCTCTCTTATACTACTTTTACTTCATGATAGTAATTATGTTTGTTTTTCTCCGGGTATGTATATGGCGAAACCTCCCCTAACCCTAATATAAGACATAAATCATAATTCTGTACTTCACAAGATACAAAATAAATCATCTTACTTGTACTTTATTTTATATTACAATGTGTATCTCAAAAAATAACACTAAAATCCCTTTTGTTAATGATATCACTCCTGCAGAAAGAAACCACCCAGTTTAATAATAATAATAATAATACAAAGATTATTTTGTCATGGTTCAGTATGACTAAGCGACTTACAGTTATTTTTTCTCCACTCAAAATATATTATTTGAATATTATGTCTATGTGCTTCAACATTTAATGTCTGTTTGAAATGAAAAAACAACCGTCTGTCTTTATTAGTTATGAAAATGTTTAGGTCTGAATTTATTAATGAGAAAGTTAATTTGATAACCTAAGAGCTTCCTCTGTAAGATGTTTGAGTTGGCTCAAGCTCGTCTAAACCATCCTTTAGCCATGTCCTGCTCAATTTACATGTTATAGCATTTTTAAGCTACTTTGCCTCTCCTTTCACTAATCAATTTTAAAACTCTTTTAGCTTTCCCTTATATCTAGATGTGTTCATAACCATCAACAAAGATTAATATGAACAATTATTTATCTATTTATTCATTCATTCATTCATCCATGTAAATATCCATTCATTCAATATTTGGAGAGTATCTATATCAGTTAGTGTTCCACCAGAGAAACAGACCTAGTAGGAAATGTTAGAATAGATATATTAATTTATATATACAATTATATATTTATATATGTAATTATACACAAACACACACACACATTATAGGAAATGGCTTATGCGATTGTGGAGACTAGCTAGGCAAGTCTGAAATGTGAAAACAAGCCGTAAGCAGGGCAGGATCTGAAACTGCAATCCACAGACAGAATTTCTTCTCCCTCAGGGAAACCTCAGTTCTGCTCTTAAAGCCTGTCAACTGATTGGATGAGACTCACCCAGGTTAATGACAATAATTTTCTTTATGGTTTACCCTTGTCAACTTGGCACCCATATACATCTCCTCAAACCATATTTAATTTGTAACTAAAGACAATAACAAAGTCCCACTTCCACCTAAGGTGATACAACTATCCTTTATACCACTGAAAATATGTTAACCCTTTCCTTAGAAGAGAATGCAAATACTTGAGTGATGTTCAGTCTTTTCCTTGATCTCCTATAACTTAAATACAGTAATATAAAGCTAACTATGATTAATACATTTTATGTTAGATGACAAAGAGGTAGGAGGGAAGAAAACAAAAATAATTGATATGATATGCAAATACAAATATATTTATAACAAAATAAGAAAAAATATGCTTCATGATTACAGTCCTCATTCTGTAACTGGTTGTGTGATTATAGCTGGTATTTATAACTACCTATGTCATAACTTTTAATTTATAAATACCCATTTTATATTTCTGTTACCCTCAAAAAGCACCTTAGTTGGTTTTATAGACTGAATTGTGTCCCACCAAATTTATATATTGAAACCCTACCATGCCATATGACTATTTGGAAGTAGGTCTTTTAATGGGATAATTAAAGTTAAATAAGGCGATAAGGATGGGGCCCTAATCCAGTAGATCTGGTGTCTTTATAAGAAAAAGAAGAGACACTAGGGATGCCTGTGCACAGAGGAAAGGCTAGTTGAGAACACAGCAAGAAGACAGACATCTGCAAGTAAGGAGAGAGGCCTCAGGAGAAACCAAACTTGTTGACACCTTGAGCTCAAACTTCCAGCCACCAGAACTGTAAGAAAATACAATTCTGTTATTTAAGCCACAGAGTCTGTAGTATTTTGTTATGGCAGCTCTAGCAGATATACAGGTGGCTGTGGTTCTTTTCCTGGTGAAGTTAGTCAAATCTTCATTCCCGAAAGGCCTGTGTCATTAGCAGTCTTGCCTAAATTGAGTTGTTATAATTTTCCATTGACTTTAAATCATAGGATATGATAGCACTAAGAGATGCCCTAAATGATCTCCTGTGTTCCACATACTCTTCCTGACCTCAATTATGTAGTGACAATCCCCTTGGTAATCAGGGGTCTTACCTTGGGTAAGCCAGGGGTAAACTGGCTTGGCAATCACCCCCTTGGCAATCTGGCTGCTTCTGAATGATGGAGGACATGGTAAGACCAATGAATTCTATGAGTTGGGCTCATTGCTACATTTTATTTGTTGTAAAGTGAGTTCCTCAATCAGAAGCTATGCTATGAGGAACACTACAACATTGGATAAGGCATTCTGTAAGTCCACAGATGATAGTTTTGGTAGAAGCATTTCAAACAGGAACAGCAAATACAAATCCAGAGTAAATGTGTATGCCAATTAGAACAAAGCACTGCCATGTTGGAAGTGAAAGAAGTGATTTGTTGCAGTCAACCTGCCACAAGGTAGCCCACTAATCACACCAGGGAATGGTGCCATGTTGGGGATTCAGTGTTGGTCTCTAACTACTGGCAGAAAGGGCACTCAGCAGTGGAAATGTTGACCTTGATACGTGGAAGTCCACATTGTTGAGCCCACATATAACTTCCATCCCACCACTTGAGTATTAAAATACTTCCTCTACTGAAGTCACAACTTGGTGAACATTGACATGGGGCAAAAATAACTTACTGTCTTTGCAAATGCAGAGAGGTCTATTCACATACCCCACGTACCTAGATCTCACATACCCAGACCTCATTGTCATCAGTTTTCCAATTATGTATTTTCCAAGTTCCTGACCATCCAGCCAAACCATTGATGACAGCCCATTGATATAGACTCATATATCTAGTCATTTCTCTTTTCAAGCAACATGGCCAATCAGGTGCACTTCTCAAAGTGTTGCCCATTGGGAGGCTTTCTTTTAACTTCTCTCCTTCAGAGATGTCTCAGTTCTGCAGCTGTATTTCATTTCCAGGTAACTCCTGTATAACATGCAGGACCACCTGTAAGCCAGGCCTGTATTTTCTCTTCTTCAATCAACTGTAGGGAACTCCCCATGAGGCTGTAGGTATGGGCTGGGAGCGAGCAGGTAATATAGCAAAGTAGGGGTCATGGCATTTATACAGTTTCCTCTTGTAGCTTATTTGTGCCTTCAGGGCCTGTTCAAACCTAAGCTCCTATATACTACTACCATTCGATAATGGAATTCTGCTGTGTATGCCTAAAACTTTATGGCTTGATAGGTCAGACAACCCCAGGTTCATAATGGGCAGCTCAAGTCACATAGTAACCTGGTGGCCCAGGGTTAATCACTTAGCCTCTACTAGGGTCCATTATGAAGCCAAATTATTTTCTAGGGTTATTCACAATAGACAGAGGGCTTTGCTCCAAAATACTAAGGGTCTGTGTTGTAATTCACCTAATGAGACCTGTCAAAGGCTACAGACAGCATCTTATCTGCCACTGACACTTTGAGCACCATCAAATTTTCTGGCTTATATGGACCAAGTGGCAAAACAGCTTGCATGGCAACCTGGACCTGTTGCAGTGTCTTCTCTTATTCTGAGCCCCATAAAAAAATTAAAAGCTTCTTGGTTTTACTTAGTAAATGGGCCAGAATAGCATACTCAAATAGGGAATATGTTGCTCCCAAAATCCAAAGAGGCCTACCTAGTACTGCATCTAGTTTTTTGGTTGTGGGAGGAGACAGATATAGCAACTTATCCTTCACCTTAGAAGAGATATCTTCACATGCCCAACACTACTGTATTTCTATACATTTCACTAAGGAAGAAGGCCCCTGAATTATTTTTGGATTTATGTTCTATCCTACAACACACAAAATTCTTATTAATATATCTAGGCTAGTTCCTATTTCTTGCTCACTACATCCAACCAGCATTATATCATTAACATAATGGACCAGTGTAACATCTTGTGGAAGGGAAACATTATATACCCGAGGTAAAATAGTGAAGATGTATTGTTGGCCTTGCTCCAAGAAAACTGCTTCTGGTGAGTTTTACAAACAGGTATAGAGAAAAAAAGAATCTGCCAGATCAAGAGCTGCAAACCAGGTACCAAAGGATGTGTTAATAGGCTCAAGCAATGAAATTGCATCTAAAAGAGCAGCAGCAATTGGAGCCATAACATGGTGAAGTTTATGGCAATACACTATTCTCCCTGAGGCATCTGTTTTCTTCATAGGCCAAATAGACAAGTTGAATAAGGACGTTGTGGCGATCAGCACCTCTGTCTATTATAAGTCCTTGATGATGACATTAACTTCTGCAATCCTTCCAGGAAGGCAGTATTGCTTTTAATTTACTAGTTCTAGGAATGATGTCCATTTATCCTTTTCCTTCCATAACGAGCTTCACTCCGTAGGTCAGGGAGCAAGTGTGGGGATTCTGCCAGTTGATGAGTAGTTCTACTCCAACTGTGCACTCTGGAACTGGGGAAATAAACACAAGATGGATTCTGCAACCCACTGGACTGCTGTCAGATAAACCTGAGCCTAAAGTTTCATTGATTACTGTGATGGTTAATTTAATGTGTCACCATAGCTAGGCCATGGTAGCCATATATTTGGTCGAACATTATTCTAGATGTTTCTATGATTGTATATTTATATGAAATTAACATTTAAATCAGTAGACTTTGAATAAAGCAGATTATCCTCCATAATGTGGGAGGGCCCCATCCAGTCAGTTGAAGGCCTTAAGAGAAAAATTACTCAGCTCCCTGAATAAAGGGGAATTTTGCCAGCAGGCTGTCTTCAGACTTTAAACTGTCTCTGATTGCAATATCAACTCTTCCCTGGTCTCCAGCCTGCTGGCCTACTCTGCAGATTTTGTACTTGCCAACCTCCCCAATCATGTAAGCCAATTCCTTAAAAAAAGTACTTGTATCTACCTATCATCTATCTATCTATCCACATCTCCTATTGGTTCTGTTTTTCTGAAGAATCCTGACTAACACAATCACCTAAACCCCATAAGCCTCTACTATGATTGGTTGATTGTTGAACTGAAGTGACACTCTGTGTGTCCTGAAATTAGGGTCAGTTCAGAATCAGTTTCCAGGCCTCAAGTATGCCCTTTGTAATGAGAGATACCAGTTCCATGACAGAAGCTCTTGCTGTCATTTCTGACCTACTGAGGAAAGTGACCAAAGAGTTCTTCAATGATGCTTAGACTACCCTCACAAATTTTTTTTTCACAGTTGTGGTGAAAAGTGTGTCCTATGAACCCTCCTAGGGAGTAGCTCTTCCACGATTAAATCTACTCTAAAATTCCAATCTCCGTCAACCTTTGGATATTTTCTCTACAGTACATCAAGACAGTTCTGGCTTTTACCACAGGAAACAGAGCCATTAGTGCCTCTAAATGTAGTCAGAGAACCAATTCCGTGAATCTCAAAGTGAATTCAGAAGATTCATCCCTAAGATTCTAGAATTTGTTTTGGCACAAAATAAGTCAGGGTTATACCATAAAAACAGAACTAGTATTAGACAGACAGAGAGAGACACACACAGAGACAGACAGAGAGAGAGAAAGATTCATTTATTGCAAGGAATTGCTTGCTTGATTGTGGAATCTAGCTAGGCAAGTCCAAAACCCTTGAACAAGACAATGGGGAAGGCCAGGCTAAAAATTCTTGGGCAGGAGCTGAAGCTGTAGCCAGTAGGTGGAATTTCACCTGCCTCAGGGAAACCTCAATTCTGCTCTCAAAGCTTTTCAACTTACTGTATCATGCCCACTCTGACTAATTAGACCCACTCTTCATTTAAAGTCTACTGATTGTAAATATTAATTACATCTATAAAATTCCTTCAGAGAACCACCTTTTTTGTTTGACTGAATAACGGGGGACTATAAACCTAGCCAAGCTGACACAAGAGAACTGTCCATCACCGTATCAAATGCATGCTAAGTACCGTGACAGACACAATGGGGAACGGCTACCATGATGAAGTTGTGTTTGTCTAAGAATGTACTCCGCCAAGTCGGAATCCCTATTATAGACAACATTTCTGCATATCCTGTAAAGTGGGTATATAACGAAAACCAATTTTATGTAATTAGGGAAATAACCCCACACCACTCATGGATCAAGACCTTCTTCATGTGGACCTTCCCTGACTACTTCATTGACTACTACTTGAAATAGCTATTATCTTTCCTATAGAATTCCTATAAGGAACAGTTTTTATGTTCAATCCAGAGAGTTAACTTGTCATATTTTACTATTTCTTGAGCACTGTTGCTCCCCTAGTCTGACTCCAGAGGGTAAACTCCTAACTATTGCTCTATAATGATTCTCTGAAATAAATAGTTGACTGTAGGGCAGGGTACAACTAACTCAGAATAGAGAATCAGAAAAGATAGCATTTCTTCTGGACCTTGACAAATGGGTAGGGCTAGGCTTTCTCAGAAGGAAAGAATAGGAAGGCTTTCCAAGCAGAGAGACCAGAGAGTACAGAGGCTCAGAGGAATGAAAACGTGTGTGCTGTGTGGGGAATGGTGAGAAACTGCGTGAGTGGACACGGGAAGGTGAGGGAAGGTGGGGAGCAAGAATACTCATGAAATAGTAACGCTCTCCATCCCCACTCATGAGTACTCTTGTTCCTTGAATGAAGAAAATATATATAGTGCTTGGGTACCCCCACCCACCTCCTACTGTGCTTTGGACATATGATAGGTCTGTTGACATGAGGTAAAAGGCTTTGTCCATTACCAATTTAAGCCACAGTTTTTAATTTAAAATTAAAAACATTGAAAATTCCTAGAAACTCATAAGTAGGGAATATGAGTTATATCAGCCTGAAAAGAGGAATTAAAGAAAACCTCACTCTGTTACTATCCAGTAACTTCATTGACTTTTTATATAAACCCTTCTCCCTGTGGACGGGCTGACATACATCACTGCCTGTGAGGGGCTAGCCTGAGACTCCTAAACTCAACTTCCCAGTGTCTGTTCCTAAGGATGTCATTACTAATCCAAAGAGCTCAACTAATGGAGTTTAAAGTGACAGAGTCTTTTATAGAGTAATAAAATCTTTTAAGATGTACTTCAGGGGCTTCTAATTCTCCCAGTGAACATAGTAAATATAATGAACATAAAAATTATCTTTGCAGCTGTTGTACGTGTCAGTAACAATAACAAACTCTCAGCACTGCAGAAGACCAAAACAGCATCTGGTATTTTGATTCACCCAATTTAATCACATGGAGTTTGAACATTTACCATTTTACAAGTTTTGTTTATTGATTTCCAAGATTTTTATAAGATGATGTGAAATTCTATTGAACATACACTTAGCATGCCCCCATCTGCTCACCCCGTAGGCTCTCTACACATTACCAAAAGGGCTCTCATGTGTAGCCTCAACAAGATACTTAGCATTATATAGTAAAGAACTCTGTGAGGAAAAAAGAAGTCAGATGGTAGACTCTTAAAATTTACAAGGGTATGATTATTTCTAGCACAATATTAGTAAGCAAAATTAATAAACTTTTCCTAGCCTCAGACTTTCACATCTGCAGATATTATCTTAACAATGTCTACAGAAATTTACAAAGATTACCAAAGATGCTTTTCCCTATGCATCTGAACTTGAATCAGAATTGAAGAACAGAACACCTTTTTTTTTTTAATAAATCACAATCTTTTTGGATTTTTTCAACAGAGACAATAATAAATCAATTTATAAAATTTAAAGTTTGATGAAAACTTTCTGGAAATAATTAAAATCCATTTCTACAGTCTGGATTCCTCATGTGTAGATTTTTGTGTCTTGCTTCTATATTGCTACTTTATAATACTGGGAATTATAAGACAGAACTGGCTTTTACCTCATGAATTTCAATATGGTATATTAGTCATTATTTAATATCAAATGGCTCTCATTACATTTATATGTTTAATGTCTAGAATAATGTTCACAGGTTAAAAGTAAATGCTTATTTTTTCTTTAATTTTTCTTTTATTTTATATGCCCTTGTTCCATTAAAGAACAAAATTCGACCAAAGATGTTTGTGTTTTACATGCTAGCCCTGTGCGAATAAGAGGTTGAACATCAAAGACATGGTTCCTGATATAAAAGAGCAGGATGCCTTTTAACAAAGGGGGTGAATGAAAAGGATACACCCCTTTCTTTGCCAATACTCTCTCCTAACATAAATCCTCGTTAGTATTTTTTCAAGATTGTTGACCAGAGCTAAAGTTTTTATAACAGACTTTTACAAAGACATTACAAAATTTATTTTAAACCCAGAAGATGTCATCCCTTCACCTTGAGTCTGAATGCTGAAATAAAAAAATAAAAAAATAGAAAAACAGAAGATACATTTTAAAAGAGAGATATAAAAAAGTGAATAATAAATTAAAGAACTTGCTTTCTCCTGACTATCAGAAAACTCATGTACTATGCTCAAAACACCCCACCCCCCATGAAAAGCTAAAGCCAAAACATGTTTGCCTCTTGGAGCTCATTTGTTTGGTATTGGTGCCCTGGCTTTGAAGATAATGTTCTGCAGAGATGCGTTGATGCTTGGTGTGTACCAACTGCTGTTTTGATAGTGCTCATGTTACGTGCCCAAAGATAAAGAATTGTTCTGAAATAAGTCTCTCAGCATGATGTAGCTACTATTGTTATTGTTGCTCCTTGTCAAGATTTGCCACTCTGGAATATTCTTGTTAAGAAGAAATAGAAGAAACTGATGTCTAAAGTAAATTAGTCTCTGGGCCTCCAGAGGATATCTTGCATGTCTGTTCTTTTCACGTACAGATTTATCATTTTCTCTGGAAAAGAGGAAGCTAAAAAGTGACCAGAAATGGCTTTCAAGTGTTTATAGGGCAGGGAAGAATAACAACTGACTAACGTGAGGATGCTACCTTCCTTGAGGGCATGGCAGGACTCCAAACAGGCTTTGAAATACAGCAGGAGAGATTCAGGTTTTCGCATGAAAGGAAGTTTACTGATAGAGATAAGAGACTCCATCCTTCCTGACTGTCCGCCTGTCTTAAATAATTAATACGTAATCCCGCTCAGTGGATGACAAACGAATGAGAACATGACATGTAGGATGTTTCACGACTTGGTCTAGATTTGTGTGAATCCCTCACCCACACACGCAAGCCAAGTGATTGATCATCTTCATTACTAGACTGGAGAGTATCTGGTTAACATGCCACCTCAAAACATGTACCTAGCAAAGCAATAACTTTTAAAAACTTAAAATATATGTGATTATTCAACACATTTAGCCACTTCTTGTAGAACTCAGTGAGTTCTGTAAGAAAGAGATAAAATGCTTGCCTGACTTAACACAGAAAATAGTAGAACTTTAATAAAACATTTTTTTGCCTACAGCCAGAAATCCAAGAATACTGATCATCTGATCATCATAAATTTTGCAGAACTGCAAAGTCAAAATTATTTGTCTGATGGTAAAGCTAGTGCATGCAGAAACCAGGAGGAAAGAAATGGGATTAAAAACTGGAATCACAGAGCCCCTAAGAAATGGGACTGCCCTGCTAGGCATCTCTCAAATACTTTACTGCCCAATAAAAGTAATTTGCTCCATCATCTAGGATGCAGCCTGTTAGTAGGGGCTGATTTGTTATGTTTCATCATCTTAGACTGAGGATCTGGGGAAAGCCCTGAGGCCTGCCATTAAATGAAGCTGTAAGAGCAGAGGCAGTTTTAGGGGCTCCTCCTCTATGTGATATCTGGCTTGATTTCCAGCCCAGATTATGACCAGAAATTGAATTAGCCAGTTAGTAACTATGGTAAATTCCAGGTAAAAAAAAAAAAATAGGGTCCTTAGTTGCTCAGTAAAGATGTCTACCCCTAGATATCCATAATTATACTAATATGAAGTGGGCTTCTAATGTGATAGAATTCCTAAAAAGAGAAACGCACCTCTAGCCCCACTGAAGCAAGGTCATGGAGGATGAGAGAGAACAAATATCCTCCCAAGAGGCCAGATTTGGTGCAAGCAGGTGGAAAATTAGTCCTCGTTATTTTTGTCCAACAAAATTAGAAATATGCTGTAGAAAGATGTTATCGTGTTATAGCCAATCTCCAAAACTGTTCCCAGGACATTTGTGGACCACCAATGTCCATGCTCTTGTACAGGCCCTTCTGTATTTAATCTGGGCTATTCCTGTGACTACCTTTAACTAAGATAATGCAGTGAAAGTGATCCTGTGACAGTCTGGAGCCTAAGCTTTAAGAAGGCTTAGCTCACTGTGCTGCAGGGCCGTCGCCATGGTGAAGCTGAGCAAAGAGGCCAAACAGAGCTTGCAACAGCTCTCCAAGGGCAGCCGGTTTGCTATCCACTGGGGTCTCATTCATCTCGTGATTTTCCTGGTATTAAAGAAGGGTGCAGGCTGGGCACGGTGCTCACGCCTGGAATCCTAGCACTCTGGGAGGACGAGGCGGGAGGATCGCTCAAGGTCAGGAGTTCGAATCCAGCCTGAGCATGAGCGAGACCCCATCTCTACTAAAAATAGAAAGAAATTAATTGACCAACTAAAAATATATAGAAAAAATTAGCCGGGCATGGTGGCACATGCCTATAGTCCCAGCTGCTCAGGAAGCTGAGGCAGAAGGATCGCCTGAGCCCAGGAGTTTGAGGTTGCTGTGAGCTAGGCTGATGCCACAGCACTCTAGCCCGGGCAACAGAGTGAGACTCTATCTCAAAAAAAAAAAAATAAAAGAGGGTGCAGATCCTGGAATGCCTGAACCAACTGTTTTGAGCCCACTTGGGGAAAAAGGCTCTTTAGTCATCTGGATTTGAAAGCAATCAGTGGACAGGAACAGCATGAAAGAGCGTGTGCTGTGGCTGAGATAAGAGATGAGACATCTTTGAGAAAGTCACCACTTGGATGGCACAGAGCTCTTACTTCACAGATGCATCTACGGCAGTGTGGAACCTCTACTGACTTATTTATAATAGAATGTATTAAAATAAATATTTTAGCAATGTTAAAAAAAAAAAAATAATGAAGGCCTAGAAAAGCTTTCTAGGAAGCCCTGAGTCACCATGTAAGGATTCTACAGACCTCCTTAGAGAGACCACAGAGAAAGTTTGTGTGGAAAGACCTGCTACATAAAAATAGAGGAGGCCTGGCATAGCAATGTGGCTTCTGGATAATGCCGGCCAGCTGCCATCACATTTCAACCACAGAAGAGAAAACAAGTGAGACCCACAGAATCATGAAAAGTAATAAAGTGGTTGCTTCAAGCCACTGCATTTGGGTGGTTTTGTAAGCAGCAATAGATCACTAGAAAAGAAGTTGTCACCTCCTTTCCTTGTTTTACATTTCTAAATAAGTGTTATTACTGTGGTTAGCCCATTTTTCATCCCATAATATATGGAAGGTTTTGGAATTAGTGTAAGTTAATCATTTAGGCACAGACTATGGACTGTGTGAAACCACATTTAGACAAGACTGATTAGCATGCTCACCGCCCATTGATCCTGGATCCAGAGCTGAATGCAGCACCTACTCATGAGCTGGGGTTAGGAGGAAGATTATGAGAGAATTTTTGGTTTCATGTGGAACAGTTGTAGTGTTAGAAGGAAACACATTTGAAATAATTTGTATGAGGAAAAGAGAGCATATTTGGGATGGGAAACAATGTTTACTTGGAGGCCTTTTCTACCATTACTATCCTACTTTTTTCGGTAACATAACTTTCTTTGGTAAGGAACCCATTGCATGTAGTTTCAGCGGTACAGATGTCATCCTAACACCACCACGGAATGCTGAGCTTCTAGGGAAGACTGTGCAGGGATTGCTTAAGGAACAGAATGTGAGTCTGAGACTGCTGCCAGTCTGCTTGCCTAGCAGGAAGGCAGAGCCTCGATGAGAGAGAAATTAAACCAAATAGAGGAAAATATGTCTTAAAGAGAAAAAGGAGGCAGAGAGATAAAAAGAGAGTCTTGACAACATTGTCAAATCACCCAAACAAGTGATACTTAGGCTTCCCAGCAATATAAGCCAATAAATTCTCTTTCTTCTTGTTCTTCTTTATTAGTATGATTGTTGTTATTAATTGCTTTTGAGTTGTTTTTCTGCCTTTCATGGAACAAATATGACTAATGTCATCTACATAAAATTTTACTATAATTTTGAAAATCAACTCTAATTCAACTGTAATCAACTCTAACCCTTGAAAATCAACTCTAATTTTTATACTTGACAAGTAAAATATAAATTCTCTATACCATTTCCTTGGCTTGGGAGAGGTCTTACAAGAGGGTCATATCCTGTGATATTGCCCAATGTCATAATGACGCCCATGAATCCTTCACAACTGAATTTTGTACAGTATTATTGTCCCTCAAGTATGTCTCAGAGAGTCTGACTTCCCAGGTTGGGTTTCACCATGGCTGTCTGGAGGCATGTGCAACTAGGAGGGCATTACCAGACCACCTGGCAGATCTGGATTATGGAGCCCAAGTGCAAGAACACGTCTGGTTTAAAAACAGGAGGTCACATAAGGTACTACAGGCTTCACTCTGGGGGTGAAATCATTGGGAGCCAGAAAAAAACAAATAGTGAACCCTGGGTTTAAGCTAACTCAAGAAACTGTGGCCTGAAGCAGAGCCCTAAAAGCTGGATAGCAAAGCCTAGACATGAAATACAAGTGGGTAAATCACCATGATAGGATAAGAGGATGCAAAGATCCTACCCAAAGGAATCTTGCTAACAGTCCTAAAGGCCGGGCCTGATGGCTCACACCTATAATCCTAGCACTCTGGGAAGCCACAGCAGGCAGAGTGCTTGAGGCCAGGAGTTTGAGACCAGCCTGAACAAGAGCAAGACCCCATCTCTACGAAAAATAGAAAAATTAGCTGGGCATGGTGGTACATACCTGCAGTCCCACCTCCCTGGGAGGATGAGGTGGGAGGATTGTTTGAGCCCAGGAGTTTGAGTTTGCAATGAGCTATAATGATGCCACTGCACTCTAGCCTGGGTGACAGAGCAAAAAACCCTATCTCAAATAAATAAATAAATAAATAATAAAAAAACTTAAAAAAAAGAATCTTACCAAAGATATTAAAGACACATGCCCATTGGTCACATGGTGTGTGTGTGTGTACATATGCATATAAATAGATTGAAAGAAGACATAATAATGAAGACGGTAAAAACAAGAAGGGACCTAAACTACCTTAGTAAAATAAGAATACTTTGAGTTCACTTTTTAAATAATTATTTTCCAAAGTGTGCTCCATGAAACGCTATTCTTACATCATGTCCCATAGTTAATAAAATTGAGAAACAACACATGTCAATAAGATTGGGGAACAAAACAAAAAACATAATATATGCTGCTCTTAGAGATTCCCAATAGTTATAACAACATTAAAGGTTATAAGAAGTTTTACAGTAAAGAGACCATTTAACATTTGTTCACCTAAGATTATTCAACTCATTCAGCAGGTATTAAACTCTCAGCAGATCAGTTCATTAGCACTTAGTCTGGAAAAAGATCGTTCTATTGAATGCTTCCCGTGAAATTGCCATACTCTTTAGCATGGCATCTAGGTTCTATAATTCACTCCAAATTAATACTGGTTCAGCCACACAGGTCCACTTTTAAATCCTAAACGGGATGTATATTTTTATAACAGTCTTTACCGATTTTTTAATTGAGCTCAAAATTCTGCTTCCTCTGTGCTATCTCTCCCAATTCCCATTCAAAATGTGATGTTTCATCCTCTAAATTTTCACAGCAGTGGTGAAGTCTCTTTTAAGCACCAGTTTGACTTAACATTAGCATTATTTGTTACGTTAAAATACCTTTCAGTATTACAATTTATCATCTTATACCCTAATGCCTAGCAGAGTAACATGAATATATGAGGAAAGCCAAAAATAAGTTAAATTAAACCCAATCATACAAAGTTATATTTAGGAATTTACTAAATGGGAGTACCGCACAATGATGATGTAAGAAAAAATTATATGTGGCTATATCCAGGCATAGAATCTTTTTACTATTTCATATCAGATAAAAATGCAATGCTATGGATTCCTTGGGTTAATCAAGTTGGCTCACTGTTACTCCCTTGAGATAATCCAGCATCATCTCTTCATATTGCACTTTTGCAAACCAGGGAAGCTGGAAATGATACTTTCTATGTGTTTAAATATCAGAAAGTCTCCAGAGCAATCTGTGGTTCTCATATTTTTCATTGTATAATGCTCTTCTGGAAATAATGAGGCACCTGGGCCTCCTATGTAACTCATCTTTTCCCATCAATACAGTGAAAAAAAAATCACTTTAAAATTAATGGGGACTCTCATATTGATTTGTATGTAAAAATGCAATGGGAATTATGCCTGTAACTGAGAAGAGTCATTGTCAGGGTGGCACAAAAAGGACAAAAACAAAAAACAGGTTTTGGAGGCAGATGATCCTGGACTGACGTCATGCCCCACTACCTGTCGACTACATAATATCTAGGTGGTCACAAAACTCTTTAAATCTACTTATTCAGAGAATGAAAATAGTAACACCTATTTTGCAGTATTGTTATTCGAATTAAATAATTATAGGTAAAATGCCTTACAACTAGCCTACCTTATGACAAATATTTTCCATATATGAAGCCTGTATTCTTGGCCCTTTATGACATAAAACCATGACATATAGAGCTTAGGCTTTTATGGGGGAAGCTGATATTTGTTTATTCTTTAAATAATAATTTCTTGATAATCTGTTTATACTATGCTAGGCTCTATGAATAGGACATGAATACATGTCTTCCTATTCTGAAGGTTAGACAGATACATGATCAGATAATTATCAAATTTATACAAAAATAAAATAGATGTAATACTAGAGCTATTCTTAATTTGAGAACACAAAAATCTGGTAACTGTTGATGCCCTGGAGGGTGAATAGCACTGCTCTTCTCTATTTGTCTCCTGAACTAATTAAGTAATATGATGAGGAATAAAATAAATGGAAGTGAAAAATATTCCTTTGGGTATTGATAAAATGTGTGGTTGTGGTATATAGTTCAATGTGCGAGCAATTGGATTTACCGGCTCCTATAGTGAGACAGAATCACCCAAAATCTGTGTATATGTCATCCCAAGGGAAGGCACCACAATACTCTCCTTGCGAAATGACCCAAACCAGTTACGATGGCAAGTTCTCAGCTGGAAGGCTGGATCCCAGAGAAGGAAGGAAAAAGTAAACCTAGCAAGCCTAGCTCATCTTTGCAAATTAACCAAGCAAGGAAATACCTCACCTTCCTAGGGTTGAATAAGGAAAGATGAGAAGAAAGATGAAGGAGGCCAAAATAACTCAACAGAGTTTTCTTGACATTAGAATAGAAAGGAAGAATTCTGTCTCTAATACAAGTACCTAATCTACTTTAGGCACCATGACCATGTAATTGTGTTTGCCATCAATTTCTTTGTTTACATCTGTTTTCCCAGTGTAATTATGAATTGTGTTCCTTTTCACACTCAAAAGAGTTCAAGTTTGAATTATAAATTTTGTGGTCATTAGCATTGTTTGAAGGATATTTTTTCCAGAATAATTTTAAAATTCCTAATGTATTTAAACATAATCTATTCACCTAAAAAGTTTATTCAATATTATGTAGAGTTATAATGTTCAATAATATTCAATATTATCATTTTCTTATAGAAAAAAACCACAGAGATACTCAAGCACATGTATTTACATTTCAAGACAAATTGTCATGTGTTTAGATAATATGGGATATTTGCTTTTAAGAATATTTATGAACTGAGTCATAAAATTCAATAAGATTTTTTCTATGCTTGACTATGAAAGAATATTTTGTAAAATTTTAAAAATCAAAAAAATATAGTCCTTATCTCTGGACAAAATTATGTATTTCAGTAAAATTTCACTTTTCATATTTACCAAGTAGCACTCAATTCCACTGTAAAAATATTTAAAAGCTTAACAGTTAGAAATGAGAGGACACTTCTTACTTTCACAGTATTCTGCATTGTCTCAATTTATGTCCGTTGAGCCCCTACTAATGTCCCAAGTGTTTTACATATGTTATCATTTTATTATCCACAACATTCATATGTGATACAAGTAAAAGTTTATACATGAGAAATTCAAAACTCAGAGATGGATAAGATAGTATTTAACCAAAACCATGCTGCCAATAATTAACAGAACTCAATTTTAAATTCCAATCTACTCACTGAGAAATTAAATGATCTTTTGACTCACCACATTGCCTCCCTTGCATTACCACGCCTTTTATTATGCTCAAAAAGGGTCTTATAGTGTTTCATTTAAACCATTACCTAAACTTTAGCTGTTTTTATATTATTCAGCTTATATAAAAGAAATCAAGTGATGATTTAATGATAATCACATTAAAATCAGTTGTGTATCTGTTAAGAGGAAATAAATCATAACTTTCCATTCCCAGAAAACTTTCTCCCCTCCCATAATTTTTAAGATCAAGGACAGAAACAAACAAAAAGAGAAAGAGAGAGAGATGTTTCTACTGCTTTTTCTTCTATCACTCTAAAGGTATTGTCATTTAGGGCTTCCACTATTTTATGGCTTCCATTATTAAATACTAAACCACTATTTAGAGTAGTGTAAAATTATTCCTCTGTGTTACTCAACTTTTTTTTTACTTTCACCTTACTTTAGTCAATAGATCTTTTGATTGAGGGGGAAAAAAACATTTAAGATTTAAATTGTCACGTAGCACTTCTGAGATTGCTCCAAACTTCAAGTTAATCCATTTATATTTTGTCATTAACTTTGCACTTTTAAAAAACATTCTCAATCTTTGTTCATATTAAAAGGTTCCATGTAAACCTTTAAGAGAAAGTTCTGATGAGCCAGAGAGAAAATATTTCTTTTGACACCATTTCTATACATTACCAAATGCAGTGACAATTTAGAAAGCATGCATTCAAGATCTGACTCTTACACAAAAATATACAAACATAAGAGGCTGTAATCCTTGAATTGTAGAAAAATAATTCTAAATTTGTATACTTTTATAATTGGGGAGTTAATATATCTAGATATACAATACTGAAATGTTAGAGAGAGGATGGAAAACAAATTATGTAGGACTGAGAATAGTTGATCAACATTATTTTGCTGGGTTCATCTGTTCATGGATAGTGTCCTTGGGTTTCAAGAAAAGTAAACTGTCATTCACATTAGACTTTTCAATATCTCCCATCTTTGAAACAAAAGTTTGCTTATGTTCAACCTCTTATAGATTCCTCCTGGCACATTTTGATCAAGACTTTCTTTCTTCCCAATATCTATTATTCAAAATACTCTAGAAAAGCAAATCAATAACTCATTCTTTCAAAAACTTTTTCCTTTATTCTCCAAATGTCAATTATTTTGGCCTTTTTTTTAAAGGCTAAACCATTTTTCAAGGTTTTACTCTGAATCATCTCCTAATTATCCCTAATGATTATGTGATGAAAACTTGAACACAGGACTCAATTAGAGTCCCACTCATGATAAACAGACTAATTCCTACTCCTAACATGTGTAAACTCCAGCATGATCTTTAAAACCTGTAACAAAATCTATGTTATGGCCATGTATAGACAAGTCCAAAATATGGACAATGGCTGATAATATTTGCCTAGGAATTTTTCTGAATTCTATAGGTAAAAGAAATCTGTCAAAGTGATTACACCCTTAAAAAAACCTATTTTTATTAGTTATTTATGTTACTTGTATTCCTTGCTCTTCAGTTAGCCATGGAATTACATGCCTACTGATGCAAGGAAAAAGAACACAGAAAATAAAAGAGTCAATTTCTGACTTTCAAGTAAAGGAATATAGAAAAATGGATGGGAAATGACAAGAACCACTGCCAAACACCAGAAAATAATTATTTCTTGGGGGTCAGAGGGAGCTGGGTAGCAATGAAGAGATCATTAAAGTGCCTATGGCTGAGAAAGGAGTCTGAGACCCACATATCACTGGGATCCTCTCCTGCCTCAGTGGGGCAAGGGATGACTGAGGCTCCTAGATTTATGGAAAATATAATTTCCAGAGAAATTTAGGGAAAATTTCTAATTTCCTAGAAAATAGAAAAGTAGATTCTCATGTTAGAATCCCAGAGAGGCAGAAAGACCCCAGACATGGCTGTGTGCCTCAAATCCACCTGTTTGCATTCCAAAACCCATGACTTTATCCCCTGTGTGGTGCCCAATTAATGTAAAAAGGAGACACTCACTAGATATTTACTAGAGACAAACAAATTTATCTTATTGCTTCACAAAATGCAACTTCTCAGAACAAATCTTTCTCCAAAAAAATTTTTTTGAAGATTAATCATCTATTTTTTTTCTTTTAAATGTGGTCCACACAGATAGCACACCCTGTCTTTGATAAGGTCATTATCAAAGACATTCTATCAAATTATTTTTATACATTTTTGTTTACTTTCTGGAATAATTTAGGGTTAACTTTTTATATCCACTTGCTTTTTCTCTCTGAATATTCTTCAGTGTTCTCTACATTGTTAGAAATTTATTTCTTAAACTGTTGTCCTGAGTAATTTTAATAATCACTGTCTTTGTTCTGTTATAAAAGGCATTGAATTTTTGAAAAAAAATCTTTTCATTAAATGCCCCTTTATATCATGATGACTGTTCCAACCCAATTGTCTAAGTAAGAACTCAAGGAATATTCATGACATAAATTTAATTGGGTAAGGACAATATTTGACCCTGTTCAGCTGGGAGAAAGGTGATTAACAAGGTCAAGGATAAGAGGAGGAGGTAGGGATTTGGAGATTTCTATGTAGAGCATATTCAGTATAGAGGTAATTTTCAGATGTCCAATAGGCTTGGAGAAATTCAGCTGTAGATCTCCAGAAAGAGGTCAAACTTAGAGGCGAATATAAAAAGAAAGAAATGGGCAGATGGCTGGAGTCTAAAGCAAAGAAAAATTTTCTGATACTCATGCATCTTGACAGACTATGGAAACTTCAAGATCACCAGAATAACTGCCCAATTTATTCTGAATTTTTTGTCTTCTGTCATTTTCCTACCAATATCCTTTTGTGTGTGTGTTGTCAGAATTTTTTATTTTTGGTTGATATATAATAATTATACATATTTATGGGTTAACAACCTCTCCCTGTCCTCCTCTTCCTGCTCCCCTTCTGAACCTCTAATAACTATAACTCTATCCTCTACTTCTATGAGCTTAATTATTCTAGCTCCCACATACGAGTGAGAATATGCAGCATTTTTTTTTTTCTGTGCTTCACTTGTTTTACTTAACATAATGCCCTCCAGGCCCATCCATGCTGCCATACATGATAGGATTTCATTCCTTTTTTATGGCTTAGTATTCCATTGTGTATATATACCACATTTTCTGAGGAGAGTTAGGAAGACTCATACACTGCTGATGGGACTGCAAACTGGTACAACCTCTGTGGAAGGTAATATGGAGATACCTAAAAGAACTAAAAGTAGAACTACCATTTGATCCAGAAATCCCTTTCCTGGGCATCTACCCAAAAGAACAAAAGATGCTCTATAAAAAAGACATCTGAACTAGAATGTTTATAGCAGCACAATTCACAATTGCAAAGATGTGGAAAAACCCAAGGGCCCATCAATATATAAGTGGATTAATAAAATGTGGTTTATGTATACCATAGAGTACTACTCTGCCACAAAAAAAACCACAAAAAACGATGGTGATCTGACATCTCTTGTATTATCCTGGATGGAGCTGAAGCCCATTCTACTAAGTGAAGTATCACAAGGATGGAAAAACAAGCACCACATTTTCTTTATTCATTCTTCTGTTGACGGACATTTAGGTTAATTTCATATCTTGGCCATTGTGAATAGTGCTGCAATAAACATAGGTGTGCAGAGATCTCTTCAATGTACTGATTTCCTTTCCTTTGGACAAACACCCAGTCGTGGGATTGCCTGATCATGTGGTAGGTCTGGCTATACTAATGTACATTCCCACCAACAGTGTACATTAGGTTCTTAAATAACGTTGCACTGTTCAAGTTCGTTTTCTTATAACATTGATGAGAAAAAAGATTGATTCCCAGCCAAGGCCACTGTCTGCGTGCAGTTTGCACATTCCCCTCCATATATGGTAAAATTGGTTGTGTTATATGTCATTTTGCTTAAAGTCACAGTTTCCAAGAACCTATTGACACCATTGACTTACTGTGTAAGTCCTTTTCTCTACATCCTCTCCGGAATTTGTTATTTTTTGTCTTTTTCATAATAGCCATTCTTACTAGGATGTGGTATATCTCATTATGGTTTTGATTTGCATTTCCCTGATGCTCCCACCAATATTCTTGATCTACTTTTCTTTGAACATGGTTAAAACCCAAATCCTCTATTTCGTACTAGTAGAGAACCTTTGCAAGTCAACAACCTTACTATCAACTGCTCTTAATGAAACAAAAAGGAAAAATTATGTGAAATATTAGAAAGAGGTTAGATGTGAAATATACCAAACTAGATTTGTAAGATAATTTTTTTCTGCAAAAAGCAGAAACATTTAAATTTTGTTGTGTTTTAAAAAATGCCTATGTACATAAGGTCTTTTCTTTCTTTGTGTTTAAGATGTGTTTACTTGAGGAGTAGCTACCTTCACAGATTAAACATTTGCTTTTTGCTTCTCGAACTACTAAACTGACAATTTTTATACAATATTCAAAAGTCTGGATGGTTTAGGTTTTAATTTACACAGTATTCAGATGCTTAGATGTTTTTAATTTTTAGGCTCAGAATGAAACATCATTTGCTATATTGCCGTACTTGACAAACTGGTGCCCATTGAGATTGTTCCCACCAATGGACTTTTAGGTTTCTATCTCTAATGAAGCAATACAAGTTGGCTTCACCACGAATTAGCAAAGGTACCATTAACAGTAGTGTTCAATTAATGCTAACATTTTCAATTTGTCTCATATCTAAAATCTTAATAGTTCCTTCTTAAATATTAATAACAGTAGGTTCCATTGTAATAGCTGCTGTAGAAACTCAAAGGGAGGTGTTAGCTATTATTAGTTTAAATTGTAACACTAAAGAAACTCAGGGTTTCAAATTAAAACCCTCCACTATACATCTGAAAGGAAAATCTAAAACTCTAAAAAAATAAAAAGGGAAACTGCTCTGAGTGGAACTAGGGTGAGGAGAAGGAAAGTAAAGATCTTCTAAATATTTTCTATTTTAACTTTTCCATTTAAAGAAAGAGACAAAAACCCTAACTTATTCCCAGGTTCAGAAAAGTTTAGTTATTCATAATATGGAACAAAAAAAAAAAATAGCCTCCAGGTGCAATTAGACACCTGGGGGATCAGTGTCTCAGAAGGAAACTGAGGATATGTAATGGTTTTTTTCTTTTAAATTCTTATAGAAGCTCTATGAAAAATACAGCCAAGTCTTATCCCCGACCTGGAAGGAGATACACTGTAGGTGTTTTCACAGAAAGCTTGGCCTCCTTGATTAGTATTCTTACATATTTTTTTAAAAAGTGGCATTCAACTTTTATATCTTTGTTCTATCAAGCCCATTACCCTTGAAAACTGATTATCCTGACTTCTTCCAATTAAGATAGAGAGGAAATCTAGATAAGAACATCTGATGGTGTAGCCACTCAAAAGTTACCAATGGCACAAGGAAAGTTAAGGATTTGATTGCTACCTCTGTCCAAATAAATTAAAAGCCACCAAAACGATAAAAAAAATATCCTGGGACATAATCCCTACGTTGTTCTCTAATGTGCTAAAAGTCCTCTCTTACTCCCCACTCCACCTTTGCTCAAGCTGTTCCTTCCACCTGGAGATCTCTCCCCAAACCACAGGTATCATCCAAAACCAAATTCATGTTACCAGTCTTTGGAAAGTACTAATCCAACTACTCTAACCTTAAAAGGGCTGTCTTCCCCTTTTCTGCCTGCTTCTTTTGTAAAAGTTGGGCTTGCATTTTTCTTTAATTATTTAAATAGTCCCCCAGCTGGAACATAAATACTTTGAGAACAAATGAATGCATCCCTGTCATATCACTGTGATTTCCATAGCTCTGACTACTGTCATATCAGGAATCTGCAGATACTGAATCAGCTACATACTGATCTCTGAACTTTGGCTCCTCACTGAACTTTGGCTCCTCACCAGCTACCTGATTTGGGGCAAACATCCAAATGTTATTTCCTTCAGTCTGTTAATTATAAGGACTAAGTAGGATCTTATATGTACTTAGCACAGGCCTAGCCTACAATAAGAACTTAATGACTCTTAAGGATGTGTGATTCATTCAGTTATTAAGAAAAGCACAGATGTGCTGATTTGTGGAACTCTAGGAGTCACCATTTATATTGCAGTCAACGTGAATACCGCCATGGAGCTCTGCCTTTATTCTGTGCATTGCACAGATATATCACATTCCCTATCTGTTTTCTTTTATTTGTTTGGCTCTCTGTGAATCTTTAAGAATACAGTAATGAAAAAGACATAATTTCTCTGCTCTCCTGTAAATTACCAACTATTATAAAAAAGAGTCTCATTTTATTACCATGAAAATGATAGTCATTAGGTTCCCCCAACATTTAGTGTGAGAGTTGAGTTCTTTATCCTGACAGCACTTTGAGACATTACTTTGCTGCCAACTACCAAGTTCAAAGTTTTGATAGAACATGTCAGATAGACATGATCTGCCAGCGTGTGTCATTCCTCCCTACTGATTAATCTCTACAGATAAAATGAACACTTAAAGCCATGGGATTCTCCAAGTCCAAAAGGGAGAAAGCCTCCAAAAAGTTAAAACAGCCTTCAATTGTGTTTTAAACCCCTGTTTCTCAGCTGTGCCTTACAAGTTGTGAGATGTGCCTCTTGTTGGCTAAAATTTGAGAATTGACCTCTGTTTAATGGCTTTTTTTTTTTTACTTTCTATTTCTTTGCCCTATGCCATCTCCTTCTTATTGATCCTTTATCTCCAAATAATAGCTTTCTTCAAACTGAGATGGGTGCCTCAGGTGTGGTAACCAATAACGGATTGCTGGTAGAGGACTCTCTTGCGTGAGCACAAATGGCCATAGAGGATACAGTATATTCCTGCATGTCCCTGTTCCTTGAAAACAGCTAACTTTGAACTCATTCTTTTGAAACTACACCCTAGATTTCAGATATATCCAAATGTCAATGATGTTACTCCATTGAATATTTAAGAGATATCGTGTGACTACTTAAAGTTTAGAATTTACTAAGGCAAACAAGTAGGTGGGAAATTAATAATGTGCTTAAATAGTAGACTAGTTATAAATGCATCTGAATCTGTACTGGGGCAACATTCAAGAGGGACCCTTGGAGCTATGCGACAGTTCTCTGTGTCCCACACCTTCCCCTCTTGCTTTAGCAAAAGTCAAATATGGGCTCTGAAACTCCATGTCATCCTGGAGAGATCCTCTTTTCTTCTCTCTTCCAACACCCTCGCCTGGCTACCACACCATTGCTTTGACATCATTAGTGTCAATTATATTATGCCTTTGCCCCTGTTTTCATTAGTTACTTAAAAACAAACAAACAAAACACCTTCATCTCCCAAATCAGACCTCAGCACCATATTCTAATCCTAGCAAAGTTTATTTTAGTACCTTTGCTTTAACCTCTCTCCCACCTCTCTCTAGTTCCTAAAATTCCCCTACTACATCCTGTGGAACCCATTGCCATTCATTGGAAAAAATCCTGCACGCCTTCAACCTCTTCACTGGAGGTTTCCTTTGCCTTCTTGCTTTTACAGAAACCCATTCTCTCAGAGATATTCTCTTCCCTGTCAGCCTTTCCAAGTGGGGAAAGTCTACGCTCCTGTTCTTCCCATGGGAGACAGGTGTGCTGCACAGTTGCCATTGCCCATTTCAGACTGTTTTTACTCCATTCTCCCTAAAAAGGCACAAACTTTAAATTGCATGCCATACGCCCTCACGCACCCCTCACTACTTCTCTTTCCTGTACTTACCTGTACAGCCCTGGTTCTCGCCTCTTTTTGCCTAGAAGACTTTAGATCCTGACTCTCTGGCAGTTTCTCTTATACTACTATCACACTTTTGGTGTCTACTGAATTAAAATGTACCTGGGATTTTGGTTTTACTCAGGTATGGTAACTACAACAGATCAGGAGACGATTGTCATTGTAAAGATAGTTTGTTGCCACCAGTTCCCAGGAGAAGGGAGCACACAACACCATGCAGGGCCACTGGAAAAGGACGAGGGTGAAGAGGCAGGAGGAGGCGAGGGAGAAGCAGGGGCCAGAGCCTTTACAGGGAAAGAACGGGCAAGGCAGGGTAGGTAAACTTAACAAATTTAGGATACGATAGTTTGAATGATTTTGGTGGAATCTGGGCTATAGGGGTGGCCCCTACTTGTCCAGTACCTAGCCCCGGGTTGATTTAGGGCAGGGGAAATAGAGTGTGATAAAGTAAGTGATAGGGGGTTTGTTTTCTGGATTGGTTGGTTTGCATATCAAAGGTGCATTAACAGGCAAGTTGTTTGCTATCTCTAAGAATTTTCTCATCCTAAAAGGGCCAGTCACTCCCTGTGTCTGCAAGGCCTCCAGGACATCACAGCATTATACAATGTTAAAAATTAAAAAAGAAAAAAATGAATATGTTTATATACCCATAAAATACATGATAATGATCCTTACAACATTCTGGCCTCCAAGGTCCTTGGGGTAATAGAGAATGGTTGTGCTGACTGATTTGTGTTTTTACTCTTTTACCTGGGTACTCTGTTAACATCACTTTTCCTAGACTTTTGTAGGTAGGTGGGCCCAAGAGACTGCACTCTGGCCATTGGATTTGGACTGCGTGAAGTTCGCCTCTCCTGGTGATTGTGTTAAATTTCTGTAATGCACTCTCCCAGCTCCTAGTCAGCTACTGTACTTCATATCTTCTCTCCTCTAAATCTCCAAAAGCTTCTTCCCATAGTCACTCTCAACTAATGATTTTGTTCCAATTTTGCTTCCCACGGCGCTAACACCCCAACTACACAACTTTCCCCACATCTGTGCCCATGCACTCTGCCTTGCTACTACTGCCTTGCCTCATGCTGTTACAAATGCTCCAGACCCTAGACAAGATCACCACTTCCACTTTTGAACTCTACCCTATTCCTTCTCCCCTGTGTAAGGCCACTGCCCCCACAGTTTTCGCTAACTCTCCTATGTCACCAGTTCCTGTCCTGCTCTATAGGATCACTTCTGTCATCACACAGCACATTGTAATTTCTGCTCCTCTGCCCCCTCCTAAAAGCCCCTCTCTTTTCAGAAATGGGACATTTCTTCTCCAGCTAACTTTCCAATATTGTCACTTAATACAAATAAAGCTTTTGAAAGATTTATTTACACTTATTTTTCTTCAATGTGGCATCTCTTGTTTTTTCTTGTGAATAAAAATAAAATCCTAAATCCTCTGCTAACTGAATGGACCCCTCTCAGGCAAGGGGGGCCCAGAAACACCTTAAAACCGAGTTCCCAGCCATGACAGTATGGGAAAAATAAAGCAAATTACATGCATATGATTTCCATTCATAAATATTCATGATTGCTCCTATAGCTTGTTAAATATGTATATTTGACCACCCTGCACAGTGTAAAATCCTATTTCCTTTTGTCTCTTCTTGTAAGCACCTGTGCCTGGCTTCTGGCCAGGGCTCTGCTTCCCAACTTGTTGGAAAGGCCACCTGACGGGTTGCTACCCTGTATGAGAAATAAATTTCTCCTTTTTCCAAAGTATAAACCTAAAACATATACATACACACACATACATACATAAACACACATATATACACATATATATACACACACATATATATACATATATATTTATTTTAGTTAACATTCTTAAACCTACCTAATTTAGCATTTACCACTCTACTGGAACTTCTATCACTAAAGGTAGGCAATAATTTCTGATTTGCTTAATCCAATAATTAAATCCATTTTCATTTTAATTGACCCACTAGTAATGTTTGACACCATTGATCCATTGATCACTCCCTCCCATGGGAGAGAAAACAAAACAAAATTTATTTTCTCAATTTTCTAAATTTCACACTCTTCTGGTCTTTTTTTTCCTGACTGGCTCTTTCAAATCAGAACTTTTTGCTTATTATTTCTCACCTTCCTTAACTTTTCATGTCAGGATGTTCCAGGTCTCAGCATTTGGACAATTTCTCTTCTCTTTCTATACTTACTCCCTTGTTGGTCTTATCCAATCTTACAGTTTTAAAGACCAGCTAGTGATGGTGTTCAGGCCAGAGTTCTCCCTGATCTCCATCCAAATGTATGTATTGAAAAAAGACATAAGTAAAAATAATGTTGCCACCTCCATTTGGGGGTCCAATTTAAGTTTTACTGATTACATAGCATTTATTTCTTCAACAAGTAGATTATAAATTTATTTATCTATTTATTTATTTTAGGATATTATGAGGGTACAAACATTTTGGTTACATTTTATGTCTTTGCCTCTCCCTAGCGAGGGTTGGAGGCATTCCCTTCCCCTCTACAATGCTCACCGAGTCCTTTAGTTGTGAGTTTACCCCCTAACCCCCTAATCCCTGGAGAGTATTACTACCATGTAAGCACCATAGTGTTAATCAGTCAGTGCCAATTTGATGGCGAGTACAAGTGGAGTCTATTCTTCTGATCTTGTGATACCTCACTTCGGGTAATGGGCTCAAGCTTGATCCAGGAAAATATAAGAGGTGCTAGATCACTGTCATTTCTTATAATTGAGTAATATCCCATTGCATACATATACCAAATTTTGATAATCCACTCATGAATTGATGTGTCTCATTCTATCACTCAAGCTAGAGAGTGCAGTCAGAATCATAGCTCATTATAGCCTCTAACACCTGGGCTCAAGTGATCTTGCAGCCTCAGCCTCCCAAGATCCTGGGACCATAGATGCTCACCATTCACCTGGCTATAATTTTTTAAAAGTTTTTGTAGAGATGGGGTCTCGGCTATGTTATCCGAGCTGGTCTTGAGCTCCTGGACTCAAGAGATCTTCCAAGTCGGCTTCTCAAAGTGCTGGGATTACACCTTGAGTCATCACATCTGGCCAAAATTTCCTTCTAGTATAGTATTCCTCATCTAAATAAATGGCAACACCATCATTTTAGTTGTTATTAATATATCAAAAAAAACATAATTTTTCTCTCATATACCACACCAATCTATCCATATATCTGTTCCAAATACATCCAAGATCTGACCACAGGTCTCTTCCTCCACTATTTTCTCTCATCTGGATTAATCAACAAACTCCTAACTTACCTCCCTGTTCCTGCTCTTGTCCCCCACAATCTACTTTCAACACAGAAGCATACCTTCCTGCGTTCCTCACAATAAAAGCAAATTCCTCACAGCAGCCTACAAAGTCCTAGGAAGCATGTCCCTTCCCCTTGGATCTCTGGTCTCACTTCCTCTGACCCTCCCTATTGTTCACTCTGCTCCAGCCACACCATCCTTACTGCTCCTCAAATATGCCAGGCCCGCTTCTGCCTCAGAGCTTCGCATGTGTTTTTCCCTAAACCCAAAGTGCTCTTTTCCCTCATGTCCACATGGCTCATTGCCTCGCCTACTCTTGGTCTTTGTCCAAATTGCCCCCTTTTAGTGAAGCTACCCAAAACACCCTATTTAAAATCACAGGCCTCTCTCCATTGTTACTTTCTGTTTCCCTCCACTGTCTTTCTCCACAGTGCTTTGAACCATCTGATGTATTTTATATTTTAATTACTTATTTGACTCACTTTATGTCTCTCTGAATCCTTCTTCTCTCCTCTCCCCAAAAACTTCACCAGAATTTTAACTCTTTGAGAATAGAGATTTTAATCCACTGTTCAATGCTGAGTCTCTAGTGGCTTAGTTTAGTGACTGGTATGCAAGAGGTGCTCAATTAATGTGTTGAATAAATGAATATATATTAAAGGAAGTATAAAAGAATCAATCACTTTCCTTCCGTCAGACATTCAGAGCTCTTTTATTATTCCTTTCTGTATCTTATAAGCAATTTCTTATTTTATGAAACATTTTCTACTAATCACTATATCTCAGTAGGAATTTTAGTCACTCAGTTTCTATGACATTTTCCTCTTAGATGCACAGTTCACCTATAAATTTCAAGAGCGTGTGTCATCTTAAACAGATATCAGGTGGTAGAAGAATGTTAGTGCCTCTTATCTGTGCTCCTGAATTTGCAGTCTTATCCTGTCCCTCTTTGAATTATCTCTTCTGCCTGTGCCTGTGCACTTGCTAACATTGGTACTTTGTATACTATAACCAAGAGAAAAACGGGCTGAGTGCATCATATTTAAACCCAGTTATGCAGGCAGAGTTTTGCCATTGCTGGGTAAGACTGGCCAGGCTTACAGCTAGCTATTACCCGCTTGGCTGATTTAGTCTTCCCTTTCAGCCACATAAAAATGCCACCTGCTATTCACTTGATTGAAGATAGAATGATGTGAGCATCTAGTAAAGAAGACAGAAAAATAACACAGCATTTGTGATTCATGTGTTCATATTAATTCTCATTCCCTCTCCCTTTTCCTCTTTCCATTTCTCTTAGTCATATCTTTTTCAAAACAGACTATGTTTATCCCAATATTGAGCCCATTATTTCTGCTTTCATTCTGGATGATTTGTTCTCAAAATACATCTCTCTATTCAATTGGCTCTTCTATGAAAGGATTATTGATAATCAAAGTCACATCAGAGATTTTCAGTGAGGTGCAGCATATTCCCCCAACAGTCTAAAGAAAAGATTTATAATGTCATTGTAGAATATCATTCAAATACCTTGGCCCATTAAGTTGCAATTGATGCTTAACTAATGTGCTTTCTCTTGAAGTGTCTATCTTTTCATAGCACTGGATAGCAATATGCCAAGGAGATAGAGATATGATGGGTGAGAGTTCAACTTAAAAATGCTATATGGGAGAGAGGCTAGCTAGAGTTCAAGAAGCATTTTATGTTCATATACAATCACATCTGAGGCAGTATATATCCTTTAATCAGATTAAAAATTTTGAATTCTTATATACCTAGACTAAATCTCATATTTTCACAGCTTTTTTTAAACTAAAGAGGCATAAGAGAAAAGAGTATTTGGATTTATCAAAATGTAAATCAGTTACCTAGCAATAGAAAAAGGTTAATACATAGTCTTCACACTTTCAGATCAAGCACTTTGCAGTTCTAGCTTATTTTTAGCATACCTGTGCCCTCAGTTTTCCAAGATGGCACTATTGATGGGTCCAACTCTAATCATTGTCTTAATGAGAAACTCAAATTTCCATGAATTGCTTGCAGGACATTTCCAAAATTGATGCCTAGACAATACTGCAAACTCAGTGCCTTAAAAACTCAACTGTTTCTTTGTCTCAGCTGTGAGACGTAGGTATCAGTCTTCATGAGTTTGAGTCCCAGTTCTGACGCTAACCAGTTCTTCTAATCTATGTAAGTTTCTTGAGAGGGGGTGGAGCAACATGGCCAAATAGAAACCTCTAGAAATCATCCCTCTGCATACGCACCAAATTCAACAACTATCCACATGAGCAAGAACCTTCAGAAGAACCAAAAATCAGGTGAGAAATCACAGTACCTGGTTTTAACATTATATCAAGGAAAGAGGCACTGAAGAGGGCAGAAAAGACAGTCTTGCATTGCCTACGCCATGGGCATAGAAAGTTTATTCACAGAAATAATAACAGAGAACTTTCCAAACCTAGAAAAAGATATCAAAATTTAGGTATAAGAAGGTCATAGAACATCAAGCATATTTAACCCAACAAGATTAAGAAGCACTTAATAATCAAGCTCCCAAAGGTGATGGATAAAGAAAATGTTCTTTGACTTAAACGATACAAAAGCAACTTATGTGACTGAAACATTTGCACCCTTGTAATATTCTGATATAAAAGAAAAAAGAAAAAAAGAAAAGTCCTAAGGGAAGCAAGAAAAAAGAAAAAAATATGTATAAAGTAGCTCTCATATGTCTGGTAGCAGACTTTCATTACAGTCCAGGAAAGAGTGGCATGACATATTCAAAGTGCTGAAGGAAAAAAAACCTTTCACCCTAGAATATTATATCTTAAAAAAAAAAAAGTCCTTCAAACATGAAGGAGAAATAAAGACTTTCCCAGGCAAACAAAAGCTGAGAGATTTCACCAATGCCAAAGCTATTCTACGAGAAATTTTAAAAGGAGTTCTTCAATGTGAAAGAAAAGGACATTAATGAATAAGACATCATGTGATGGTATAAAAGTCACTGGTAATAGTAAGTACACATATACAGAATATTCTAATGCTGTGATTGTGGTGTATAACCACTTATATCTGGAGTAGGAAGACTCAAAGACAAACCTATCAAAAATAACTATAACAACTTTTTAAAGATGGATAGGATGAAAAGATATGGATGGAAATAACAAAAAGTTTAAAAGTGAGGGGAAGATGGAGTTAAAGGGTAGAATTTCTGTTAGATTTCTCTTTCTTTGATGGTTTGTTTGTTTGTAAGCAGACTTGTTGTGTGTTTAAAATAATTTGTTATAAAACATTTTTTGCAAGCCTCATGATAACCTCAAATCAAAAAACCCGTAACAGATATATAAAAAATTAAAAAGCAAGAAATTAAAACATAATAGCAGAGAAAAATCACTTTTAACAAAGGAAGACAGGAAGGAAGAGAGGACCGCAAAACAACCAAAAATCAAATAACAATATGTCAGTAGTAAGCCCTTAGCTGTCAATAATAACACTGTGAACAGAATAAACTCTCCAATATAAAGACATAGAGTGGCTGAGTGAATAAAAATAAAATAAGAGTCAACCATTTGTTTTCTGCAAGAAGCACACTTCGCCTCTAAAGACACATACAGACTGAAAATAAAGGGATAGAAAATATATTCCATGCAAATGGAAACCAAAGAAGAATAGGAGTAGCTATACTTCTATCTGATAAAATAGATTTTAAGATAAAAACTTCATAAAGAGAAAAAGAAGGTCATTATATTATGAAAAGGGATCAATTCAGCAAGAGGATATAACAATTCTAAATGTATATGTACCCGACACTGGAGTACCTGGATATATAAAGCAAATATTATCAAAGCTAAAGAGAGAGATAAACCCCAATACCATAGGCGTTAGAGATCTCAATACTACACTTTCAGCATTGGACGGATCTTCCATACATAAAATTGACAAAGAAACATGGGACTCAACCTGCATCACAGACCAAATGGAATAAATATTTACAGAATGTTTCATTAAACAGCTGCAGAATACACCTTTTTGTCCTGAGTTCATGGATCATTCTCAAGGATGGTCCATATGTTAGGCCACAAAACAAATTTTTAAAAAATTCAAAAAACTGATATCATTCCAAGTATTTTCTCTGACCACAATGAAATAAAATAAAATCAATAACATGAGGAACTTTGGAAAATATACAAACACATGGAAATTAAGCAATATGTTCCTGAATAACCAGTGGGTCAATGTAGAAATTAAGAAGAAAATTTAAAAATTGCTCAAAACAAAATATCAAAGTCTATGGGATACAGCAAAAGCAATAATAATAGGAAAGTTTATAGCAATAAGCACTTACATCAAAAAGATAGAAAAGCCTCAAATAAACAACCTAAAGATGCACATCATAGAACTAGAAAGACAAGAGCAAACGAAATTCAAAAGTAGTGCAAGAAAAGAAATAATAAAAATCAGAATAGAAATAAATGAAATTGAAACCAAAAAATAATGCAAAAGATTAACAAAAATGAAAGTTGGTTTTCTGAAAATATAAACAAAATTGACACACCTTTAGCCAGACTAAGAAAAAAAGAGAAAAGACTCAAATAAAATCAGAGATAAAAAAGGAGCCATTACAACTGTGCTACAGAAATCCAAAGAATGAGAGACTACTGTGAGCAAATACATGCCAACAAATTGGAAAACCTAGAGAAAATGGATAAATTCCTAGATATATAAAACCTACCCAGATTGATCCAAGAAGAAATCCAAAACCTGAATAAATCAATAATAAGTAATGAGATAGAAACAATAATAAAAAGTCTCCCATTAAAGAAAAGCCAAGGCACTGATGGCTTCACTGCTAAATTTTACCAAGCCTTCAAAGAAGAATTAATACCAATCCTACTTAATCTATTCCAAAGAAACAAAGAAGAGGGAATACTCCCAAACTCATTCTACAAGGCCTGTATCACTCTGATAGCAAAACCAGACAAAGGTACAACAACAACAAAAAAGAAAACTATAGACCAATAAATACATCTAATGATCATAGATGCAAAACTCTCCAACAAAATACTAGCAAATAAAATTTAACAACACATTAAAAAGTTCATTCATCATGATCTAGTAGGATTCATCCCAGGGATGCAAGAATGGTTCAAGGTACACAAATCAATCAATGTGATACATCATATCAACAGAAACAAGGACAAAAACTATATGATCATTTCAATTGATGCTGAAAAGGCATTTGATAAAGTGCAACATTCTTTCATTATTAAAAAACTCTCAAAAAATGAATATAGAAGGAACATAACTCAATGCAATAAAGCCATATATAACAGACCATAGCTAGCATCATACTGAATGGGGAAAATCTGAGAGCCTTTCCTATAAGAACTGAAACAAGACAAGGCTGCCCATTTTCACCATTGTTATTCAATATAGTAATAGTAGTGGGAGCTCTAGCTAGAGCAATCAGACAAGAAAAAGAAATAAAGGGCATCCAAATTGAAAAGAAAGAAATCAAATTATTCTTGTTTGCAGATGGCATTATCTATATCTAGAGAAACTGAAGACTCCACACACAAACACACCAAAAAAACTATTAGAACCAATAAAAAAATTCAGTAAAGTTGCAGGATATAAAACATACAAAAATAAGTATCATTTCTATATATCAACAATGAACAATCTGAAAAAGAAATAAAGAAAGTAATCCCATCTGCAATAGCTACAAGTAAAATAAAATGCCTGGGAATAAACTTAACTAAAGTGAAAGATCTTTACAATGAAAACTATAAAACATTGATGAAAGAAATTGAGGAAGACACAGAATAATGGAAAGATAGTCCATGCTCATGGATTGGAAGAATCAATATTGTTAAAATGTACATACTTCCCAAAGTGATCTACAGATTCAATGCAATCTCCATCAAAATGCCAATGACATTCTTCACAGAAATAGAAAAAATTTCTAAAATGTATATGGAATCACAAAATACTCAGAATAGCCAAAACCATCCTAAGCAAAAAGAACAAAACTGGTGGAATAATATTACCTGACTTCAACTTACATTACAGAGTTGTGGTAACCAAAACAGTATGGTACTGGCATAAAAACAGATACATAGACCAATGGAACAGAATAGAGAACTCAAAAATAAATCTACACAGCTATCATGAACTTATCTTCAATGAAGTTGCCAAGAACATACAGTGTGGAAAGGACATTCTCTTTAATAAATGGTGCTGGGAAAACTAGATATTCATATGCAAAAGATTATATTAATAACTAGACCCTTATCTCTCACCATATATAAAAATCAAATCAAAATGGATTAAATACTTAAACCTAATGTCTGATACAATGAAACTACTAAAAGAAAACATTGGGAAAACACTTCAGGATTTTGGTCTGAGAAAAGACTTTTTGAGAAATATCTCCAAAGCACAGACAACCAAAGCAAAATTGTACAAATGAGATCACATCAAGCTAAAAGCTTCCACACAGCAAAGGAAACAATCAACAAAGGGAAGAGACAACCCACAGAATGGGAGAAAATATTTGCAAACTACCCATCTGACAAGGGACTAATAACTAAAATATATAAAGAGCTCCAATAACTCAATAGGAACAAATCAAGTAATCTGATTTAAAAAAGGGGTAAAGAATCTGAATAGACATTTCTCAAAAGACATAGAAATATCCAACAGGTATATTAAAAAATGCTCAACATCATTAGTCATCAGAGAAATGTAAATCAAAACTACAATGAGGCACCATCTCACCCCAGTTAAAATGGCTTTTATTAAAAAGACAGGCAATAACTAATGCTAGTGAGGATGCTGAGAAAGGGGAACATTGTATGTGGGAATACAAATTAGTGCAACCACTATGGAGGACAGTATGAGGTTCTTCAAAAACTAAAAATAGAATTACCATGTGACCCAGCAATTCCACTGCTAGGTTTATGTCCAAAAGAAAGGAAATCAGTACATTGAAAAGATACCTGCACTTCCCTATTTTTTGCAGCACTATTCACAGTAGACAAGACATGGAATCAACTTAAGTGTCCATCAATGGATGAATGGATAAAGAAATTGTGGTACATATACACAATGGAATATTATATAGCCATAAAAAGAATAAAATTCTTTCATTTGCAACAGCATGTATGGAAATGAAGAATATTATGTTAAATGAAATAAGCCAAGCACAGAAAGACAAATGTTACATGTTCTGACTAATACATGGGAGCTTAAACTACTGATCTCATGAAGACAGAGGGTAAGTAGAATAATAGTTACCAGAGGCTGGGAAGGGTAGCAGGAAGAGGGGGATAAAATAGGTATGGTTAAAAAGTGCAAAAATGTAGTTAGATAGAATAAAAATATTTGATGGCATAACCAAGTGATTAAGAAGAACAATAAGAGTATACTTTAAAATAATTAAAAGAGGTAGAATTGCAATATTCCTAATCCAAAGAAATTATAAATGCTTGAGGTAAGGGACATGCCAATTACCCTGATTTGATTAATACACATTGTATGCTTGTTTCAAAAGATCACATGTACCCTATAAACATATACAAGTATTATATACCCATAATTAAAAATTTTCAAAAAATGTTTCTTAACCTTCCTGAGTCATATTTTCTTCTGAAAAGTGAGGATAACAAGAGCATATATGCCTCTGATGTGTGTTGTATGGCTTAAACACTGAGCTCGTAGTAAGCACTATATGAGTATTAGCTATATTATTATTTTTCCTTATTCCCTATCTTGATTAATAACAATGATCATCTTTCAAGTCACCCAAGCTAAAAGTTGCAAGGTTATATTTAATACCTCTTCCTTGAAAATAATTTAACTACAAAGTACTATTTCTATCACAGCAAGACCTCTCTTATCTGCACCTACTCTTTTCATTTTGTCTGTCCTTATAGTAGTTCCTAAATAGATTATATTTTTCTAACTGAAATAGACTCAACTGTTCTCCCTTTTTCTAATCTGCCATACTGTCTTTTGACTTATCTTGCTAAAAAGTGATAGAATATCAAATCTTTCTCATTCCCTAAAATCTTCAACATCTCCTATTACCTATAGAAATGTTCCCAATGTTTTAGAATGGTATTCTAGGTTTTCCACAATCTAGTTGTAACCTACCCTTCTCTAAGCATTATGTTCTGCTGTGAACTCTGTCCCCTTCGTACCTCAGATCTAACTTTCAACAAATATTTCCTTACTTCTGTGTCCTTCTTCATACAGTTCCCTCAACTTTCCCTACCTCTTTACCTACCCAAATTCTAGTCATTCTTTAAGCCATATCTCAAATTTTCTTTGGGAAATACTTTCTAATCCAGACCAGTTAATGTATTCTTTCTTCTCTTTCCCCATGCTTTGCCATTGTTAAAGTGCTTACCCTTCTTGTCTTGCATACATTATTAATGTCTCTGTGTCTCCATATTCAGTTATAACTCCTTGAAAGCAGAGACTGTATTTTTTTCCTATTTTTATCTTTAGTATTTTTCACAGTGCCCATTATGGAGAAACTCAAAAAATGTTTGTTAAATAAAACAACTGAATTAATTCCAGAGATATTTATTAAGTACATTTATTTGTCAAGCATTCTGCTAAACAACAGAAACAGACCTAGGAATAAGACAGAATTATTGCTCTTAAAGTACTCTTAGTAAATTAAACTCAATTTTGTGAGGTTTATGAAAAGGAATTCCAATGCTTGTATTCTTAGTTTCTTAGATTATTCCAGAAACTGACAGATATATGTGCCGATCGAAAAACTCCAAAGCAACATATGAAGAGAATAAAGAGCCCATATCTGACCTAGCAGAGAAAAAAAATCCAGTCATGTTAAGGATAGACACAGCTTTTCAGCATCAGTACCAGAGGATTCTGAAAGTCCTTCTGCAGTCTTTGATTGACCTACATCCAAGTGTTAGGAAGAATTGGAGAACTCATAGGGAATCTCAATCAGAAAATCCTTTTCCGAGCTGTTCAAACTGAGATTTCCAGAACAGAGCAACATCACCAGTTACTCTGTTCTCATAGCCCCTGGTCTACAACATCACATTTTTCATTAATCATTTCAAAAATATTAGAAAACACAAAATTATTTACTTATTATACCATTCTTTTTATTTTAGAGCAAGTTTCTCCCCATCCACCACTGCCACCACCATTATACAAAAGTAAATTATAAGTACTCAGTTTTTCCTAAGCTTATATTTTTAAAATGATTATTTAATATACGTATCTTCTTTCATTTCCATGATGATTTTCAGTCTATCTCTTTATCCACAATACCTAGCACAGTGGCCCATTGGTATGTGGTGCTTAATATTAATTGCTATCATCTCTTTTGTGTTTACCAAGTGTTTGAAAGTTTGCTAAGTATTTTAAACATATAAATTTAACTTATAAAATACTAAAAGATAGATACCACTGTAAGTCTATACATATTGCTAAATATATGTAAATTACTATACAATACATAATTCCTATATAATCATATGTGTATATATGTAAATTTATATATATTCATATATGCAGTTAAAAAATGTAACTAAAGATTTAGGAGTTAGGGGTAAGTAGAGGGTTAGGAAACTTGTTTTACTACTTGTGAGTTGGGAGTGCTGAATTTAAACAATGAATCTAATTCAAGTATCGTGAGTCAAACAACTATGGTAAAGTGTTTTCTCAACTATTTCTTTAAGTGAAAGATTACATAAACCTGATATAAAGATGGCTTTAAGACATAAAATTCTGTGTAGTTTACTCATTCTGCTTTATGTATCCTTATCAAATCTATTAAGCCTATAAAAAATTAATTTTGAAAATACAAAGAAAATGAAGGAAGGCTAATTTTTAACAATTCTTGCAAATGAACATAAGCTATGGAAAAAAAGTAAAATGACCAAAAAGTTATTTGTTTTTGGCTTTGAATTTAATCATTTGACCTTTGTACAGCAAGTTTATCTTCCTAATGACATATTATTTAGGCTAATACTGAAATGAAGCTATACTCTGGAATAACTTTCTCTTGAGCTCTTAATGATGGAAAAACAGAAGGACAAATTCAGTCCTTATGAAGTATTCTAAAATTAAATATTTTCAGCATACAATCTTGACGTGATATATCTATTTGTGGTTAACTGAGAGATTTAGATCCTAGCCTCCGAAAGTGATTCGAATGCGGTGCGGTACTATCACTACGGTGCAGTAGTCAACAATGGATGCCTTTTAGCAGATGTCCTCTGAACTCTAATAGGCTCCTCTTAAGAAAGTTTCTGCTCCATTACACATGCCTTTTGTGCAAGAATTTTCCTTCTGTAGCTGACTAAAGGATCTTTTCATTTTCATGCCTTTGATTGTATTCAGTATAACTTTTCTCTAGTTACTGTACCTCCTAGACTACATTCATTCATGTATATATTCATTACCAATAACATAAACAGTCAATACATATTTTGTATTTGATATATGTTATAGACTATATTCTCAGAATAAAGAAGAGTGATGGCCTGTGGAACACTGGTACCTGTTCTTACACTGCAGTTTGATATCAATTTGGCCATAAATGTAGTTGCAAGCAGAGGGTGTTATCAAAAATGAGTGCAAGGGTGTGGGTAGAAAATCTTCCTCTGTAGAATATTAGGTAGGACACAAGATGCTGAGGCAGAGGAAGAGAGGTAGTGCCAAGAGAAAATGAATTTGCCTGAGGCAAGTTAATTAAATAAAATAAACACCGGAATTTGTGCTTTGAGGGAATACTATATTGAATATTTTGTCAAATTAAGTACATGTTTTTAATTTTTAATTAAGTATATAATATATGCTTCTGCTTTTTGGTAGACATTTGTGTGTGTATGTTTTGACAGGTCAATTTGCCTAGATTTTATTTTCTTTATTTGAAACAGCTTGTACCTTTGCTGGAGCATTACCTATAGACAGGTACATGATGATTTTTTTTAAAAAGGCCACTTATATAAAACTATATAAGACTGAGTGACTTTCCTATATTATTTGTTCCATTTGTCGCATTTTCCCTTCCACACGGAAACATATATCCCTGCCCCATGATGAGTATGTCTCTACAAAGGGATCTAGAAGTAAATTGGTCTACCTAGGGATGCAGGAATTCATTGACCCAACCACAGCTCATTGTGTATGTGTGTGGGCACCTACGCCTGTTTATCTACCTGCAGCCATCTGTCTCCACACTTTGAGCTTCAAAAGCTAATCACAAAGTAGAATTAACCCTTGAATAATATGAGTTTGAACTGCCTGGGTCCACTTCCATGTAGATTTTCTTTTGTCTCTGTTACCGCTGAGATAGCAAGACCAACCACTTCTCTTCCTCCTCCTCCTCTTCAGGAAGATAATAAGGATAAAGACCTTTATGATGATCCACTTCCACTTAATGAATGGCAAATACATTTTGTGTTTCTTACTATTTTCTTAATAATATGTTCTTTTTTCTAGCTTACTTTATTGTAAGAACAATAAAATTCTTTATTGTTATTTGTATGTTATATACACACAAAATATGTATTAACTGACTATGTAAGGCTTCCAGTCAACAGTAAGCTATTAGTAGCTAAGCTTCTGAGGAGGCAAAAGTTATATACAGATTTTCAACTGCACAGGGGTGTCAGTGATGCTGACTCCCATGTTGTTCAAGGGTCAACTGTAGTGTGTGAGAGTGTGTGTGTGTTTGCTCACTATAAATTGTATGAGCTCTGTTTTACTCCTTTATAACCCTCAAATTTTTCTTTTGCTCTTTCAATTACTAAGGGAATATGTGCATATTTATAAAGTTGATTGTAGTTCACTGAAAACAAGTCTATAAAAATGATAAATGTAAGTCAAGAATTTTTCACCCTACAAAAGAATTCACTAAAAGATTCCTTCAATATATTTCAAATACTAAATTTATACCAATTTATTTAACCCATGACGTTTCAGCTAAATATGAAAGTGTAAAGTGCACTTCGGTTCTAATTTGTTTGAAATCCCGTTAATGCCATCCAATGTTTATATTCTTGCTGAAAACCGTAAGTCACTCATTCCTTCATTTATTCATCTAGTCTCTTAAAAAAATTGAGCCACTAGTATAACCTAATTGATTTTTAAATTGTCTTAAAGTCTAAGAGAGAGACACTAGCAATAAACAGAATTATTTCCGTGAACAATAATTGCACCACAAACGAAACACATACATTCACAATAACAGAGAAAAAATATTACTAGGTATTTCTACTCAATGGCAACGTGGTCTCCTGGGCAGTCAGAAGGGATTTGGGCTTTGCACTATTCATTTGTAACCTCTGTTAAGTGTATTATTGCCTCTGAGCCTCAGTTTCTTCATCATTAAATTTGAAATTACAATATTTACCTCAGAGTATTGTTATAAGGGCTATTTATGCTAGTGTATATAAATGATTTAACATACTGCTTGGAACAGAGTAGCTTCTCAATAATTATTAACTCTTTGTTGTGTGATTATTAATACTATTTTATTACTATTATTATTAGTTGCCTTATCTTGAATAATTTACATTTTCTCCTGTTTCTTTGACAGGTATGAACCAACCTTTTTTTTTTTTTCCTCCATCATTAGCCTTCCCAACTCAGTGGTCAGCATTTTCACTCAGGTGATTCTTCCTGCTATAAATGGTACCATTTATCAAAACTCACCAGATTTTTTTCCACATGTATAAGAAGAACCCATTCTGGAATATTCTCTGTCCATTGAAATGTGCACTCAGGCAGTGACATGGAAATCAGTATGGCAGGAGCTAATGATATGGTTCTATTAACAACTGCTCATTTGGGTGGTAAGTGACCTGAGACGAAGAAAATGCAATTTTGCCTGCCAATACAGTAAAAAATGGTTGCCATTATCATTCTATAGCGATTATAATCGATGATACTTTTTATCGAATCAATTGAACTACATTGTAGCCAATTAAATCCCTGTTTTGATGACTGAGTGAAATGAAAGAGTTTCATATCTTTCACAGTTTGTGCAAAATTAGATGGTATACAACAGCTTTAGCCTTAATGCCTTTTAATGATAGGAAGTCATCTTGTTCACCTGACAAATGGACCTTCTCCGTAACTAACAATTTTGATTTGTGCATTTAAAAAAGTGTTTAAAAGTTTTCACATCTTCAAAGAAGAAAATGGTTATTCTTCTGCCTATTTTGGATTTTTTTGTTATTTTTTAATAAATATATGGTGGAATTTTGTTTTGTATGGAAATTGGCAACTTTGAGATGTCATTTGTAACTAATTGTACTAGGGACTCATTGTTGAGGACTTTAAAACTTTCACACAACTTTATTATCCATAAAGAAATATTATTAAACACTCATGTAATATTTTATCTAATATAGTTATTTGGGTCTAATGATGTCAAGGTATGATTTTCTTTTCACAAGCATCATTATGGAACACAGATGTGTAAAATAAACTTTTGGTTTAAGTTCAGTTTTCCAAACATTTGGGTTTTTCCTGATGGTGACCATGTTTTTAAATCAAACCACAATTTTGCTTCTGAAAAATAGGTACCCTGGGATCCCCTAAGCCTAGTTAATTTAGTGTAACTCATTATGGATATTTTCTAAACATTTATTTCATCAGAAAGCTTTCATAGCTTTAAAAGGGCATATGTCACTAAATTATTCAGCTAGATCCATTTCTCATCCCAAACTTCCTAAGAAGAAAGTTGAGAGAGAATTCTGTTTTTTCTATGCCTAATTCCAATTGCTTACATTTATTTTTGCTTCAAGCATTACTGAACACTTAGTTTGTGCTAAAAGCTAAATATACAAAGATAAATAGGACACAAAAGTTCCCTTTCAGTTTTTCATAGTCTTGTGTTTCCATATACAAATAAGGCAGTTTCTCCTTTGACTGGATATTGATGAAGGGGAGTTGGCTGAGCAATTTAGCAGGAAATTGATTGAGCCACTTCGATAGTTGTAAAACTTCTGTCATTAATATGGACACTGGATATTTTGTTCAACACAATTTATGTCTGGTTTGAAGGAACGTGGCCAAATCCTTCTATCAGAAGACCTGTTAGGACACTGATGGACAGTATCCTATTTAACTGCAGATATAGGAAACTGTTCTGGTCTAAGGAATAAAATGAGAAATGGGCAAGGTAATAATAAAAAGTATTTTTCAAAAATCAAAACTGTTGCCTCACAAACAAATTTGTAGTTTTAAATATCTTTAATTACTTCTTTCAATTTGTAAGCACCGGGAAAAACATAAGATATTCTTTTGTTATTACAGATTGATTGGCTCATCTGATTATTTTATGTAAATAAATATTCAAGTTGGTATATAACTTAAAATAGAATCTAGATAAAAGATCCTGGTGAGACAGGTACCAAGGGGACATTATATACCACAAAAGTGGAAAGATCATTCTTTGTTCCCTTACAAAACCCTGGATCAGAAAGGAGTAGAAAACTGATCAAAATCTATATATCTCTATAAAAATTTAACTTACCAAAATTCAGTTAAGAAGACATATAATATCCAAATAACACTCTACATTTGAAAGTAATTGAAGCTAAAGCTAAAATTCTTCATAAAAGAGCATTCCAGAACATAGGAATTTCACTCCAGACAAGTGAGGTCTCACGTCTACCAAAAGTCATGTACAAGTAGATTCACAGCATTTTTATTCATAGCAGCCAAACTCTAAAAAAAAAGTGTCTATAAATATTAAAATAGGCAAATAAATTGAGCAGAGGTTAAGTTTCTAGGCAGAGAAAATATAATAAATGAGAGAGAATATGGTTCCTTTTAGCAACTAGCTAGAGTTGGAGAAAATACAAATAGAGGAAAGTCGTTTTAAATAAATATTAAGGAATTTGGACTTTTAACCAAGAAAGCCATTTATAAATTTTAAGCAAAGAAGTACTATGATCAGAAGGGTTTTTAGTTAATAAGAAAGTTATGGCTACAGAGAGTAAAATGGATAGTGCAGAGGGAGCTTTTGCAGATACAAGGGTATTTGCATGATTGACTCTCTGATAGCATGCAGGGATCTACTTAAATGTAACTTCTCTTTCCTTAACTTCTCTTTCTAAAATATGTGCCACTCTTATACCCAATTTGGCTCTATATCTTTCTTATACTCCTGATTTTTTAAACAAATATTATATTTTGAAAGTAAATTATTTGTTTGTCTTTTGCTTTCTTTCCCAAGATGTAAGATCCATGAGAGCTGAACATTTCTTTATCTGTGTTTTCCTCGTGGAATCACCAGCACTAAGAACACTGTTAGTACACAGTAGGTATTCAACAAATATGTTTTATGAGCTAATAAGTGAATCCCAAAAGTACTGTATTATATTTTAGATATAGTGGAGTTTTTATAAATGAGATTTTTACCTACTGCTTACACAGTTAATTCATACTGGCTCTTAATATATAACATTAAAAATTATCTAGATAGCTGTGCAGAAGCTTTTTAATTTGATCAGGTCCGTTGTACTCTAAGGACTACTTTGACAGAGTAGATTTTTAAATGTAACAAGATAAGTCAACTTGAGTGGTAATATATTTTGGGAAATCAGCTCACTATAAATTGTGACTGTAAACATTATACTGTAAATGCTTTGTAGTTTTTCC